>MU227769.1:850490-887896 GCA_018584345.1 Thuja plicata
ATGGGGCCCGTTTAGTCGGCTAATGAATAGGCAGGCATGAATACAAGAATCATAAGAATAATAGAATAATAGGCACCCCATCTGCCCACCTATAGAAATGGTAGGGCCAAAATCCATATGAAGGGGGGCCCCTAACATAGATTATTGCTAGGTGGGGCCTATCGCAGGTGAACAGGCTATTCTTCTGCTAGCCAGAGGACGGGTCCTCCATGACATCGATCGCACAGTTCACTCCCAATATCTCTTTCATTAGTGGGGGATGTGTTAAGCAACATCGGCTGGACGATTTCAGTAGCAGGTGTTCTGCATGGCCATAGAAGAGAGTTTTGCATCACAAAGGGATCCTTTCATCAGCTCCCGTGCCGGGATCAGGTAGGGTGAATGCTGGGGATAGAGGTGCAATAATCTAAAGAACCCTTCTCCAGTGGAGCCCTACTATTCTATGGGAAGTTAACCCCCTTACAGATAATAGGGATGGAAGCCTGCCTCTCTAGCTATTGTAAGTTATTTAGGTCCCCCTGCACGGCCATGTGTAGTATAGAATCGCCTAGAGAATGGTAGGGGCCTCTGAACTGGTAGAGATGGATATGGAGCACGAGCATGCCCAATAGATAGTAGGGCATCAAGGTAGGCATGTTATGTATAGAATCTACCTTTAGAATTATTATAGGCCTACTATTCCTCTCATTCTAAACTGAACAATAATATAATAATAGGGTCGGCAGTGCTCCTGAACAATGGGTTGGAACAGAGGCAAGTGAAGAAGAGAAATCACTCGATCGTTCTCTGCCTGCCACCTATAGAATGGTAGGGGAATATTTGGATCGATTCCCCTACCATTCTATAGGCTCAATTATGAATAATAATATAATAATAGGGGTGGAACTGATGCCTTCATTAGAATTAGAGGGTCAGCCGAAGGTAGCTGAGTAGGATTCGAACCAAAGACCATGCCCTTAGAATAGTAGGGGCCTCCCACAATTGAATCTGAGGGAGGGGCCGAGCTCCCGGTGATCAACTTCATCGATGCCATAGAATTGTAGGGCACTCAAATAAGTACCTTTTCAAACCATGGCCTGGCACTCTGACTATAGAAGAAAGGGATTGCCAGCCAAAAGGAAATAAGGGCAGCTTTACCCTCCCTTGAGAATAGTAGGGCTATGGGCCCTTTAGAATAGTAGGGGGGTGGCCCTATCAATTATATGGCCATAGTATAGTTCCTGTGCATGCACAGGGTGGGAGGCCCCAGCCAATAATGTACCTCTGCATGCACCGGCAATAGATAAGAACCCTCTGCATTCACCGACTTCTATACTATCCCTCTGCATGCATGCACCGGGAGAGAACTATAATCGAGCTAAGCCTGCTAAGTGGATCTATGTCCATTAATGATTGAGCTAAAAAGAGTATTGAGCTAGGCTATTTAATTGAGTCAATTGAGGGTTTATTCAGTCAGTCCGGTGATCGGAAGATCGGGTTGGGTATCGACAGATCAGGGTCTCTGGTTGGTGGGGGCAGACGGCATGGGAAGAGAATGTATGGGGTATCAAATCACCTATAGATAGGAGGAAGATTAGATCAGATTAGATGTTCCATAGTCCATTAAGCCAACATGATGTGGTCAATCCAGCATGATTCGGCCCGTCGGTATCGTATCTGTGACGATATCTGCATCTGTGTGGGCCGGAAGTATCTGTCTGTGTTTGGGGATAGGTATCCCACTACAAGTCTAGAAGTGGGATTCCATCCAACATGGTTCTCGTATCCCATCCATGGTGGGGTAATGTTTCACTTATTTAGTTTAGTCGGTAATGCTTTGTCCCCCCCTTCTATAATGGGCCCAGCCCGGGGACAGTGTGATTTTAAGCCCTACTGGTATAGGGCCTTGCAAACGCTGGATGCCACAACACAGATACCTGACTTGACGGATGGACCTGACTCTGCTATTTGAATAATGCCCCTGGTGCAAAGGTAGGGTGTGCTTTTTCAGGGGGGAGAAGCCCTGGAGCAAGCATCTTGCACTAAGCCCTGTTTGTTAGAGCCAATAATGCAATGCCCTCTGTAGAGCATCAAGAATCCTCCAACAATCATGGCTGGGTGGGATGGATGGGAATCACTGGTCAATGGTGAATCACTGGCCTACTATATTGCATCATTGTTATCTGCATGGAATGTGATGCCCCGGTAATGGATGAGTTATCAGAATGCCCTAGAAGCTGAATGAATTGGTGAACGGAATGCCCTAATGCCCTGGGAATGGAAACAACAGGGCGGGCAGATCGGGTGATATGATGGCCCTGGGGCCACAAAATGCATTAAAGCGGGGTGAGTGGGATGAGATGAGGGCCCTACTATAACTAACTAACTATAATGGGGCAGCCAGTAGGGGGGCCTTTCAAATCTGTGATGGATTGTATCACGTATATAATTCCAACTACCTGATCTCCTGGGGCAAAGTTCTAGAGGAGTAGGGCCCCTACTACCTATATCTGCCCCCTACTACCTATATCTGCAAAAGGAGAAAGGAGTGGGGGGGAGTGATACAATCAATCACACGCCTATAGACCGGATTGATAAAATTCCAACGAAGTCTTCTCTACCTTAAGATCTTGTTGGGCTGTCTTCTCAATCAGACGCCATATAGATAGTAGGGCCGTCCTCGATATAACTGAAAATGTGCCTTTCAACAGCCTCTATAATAGTTCTAGTAGGGGCGGAATGATCCAACGTGAGAAGGCCGGAGGCCCCTACAATTCTATGGATGAAACCGGGTGCCTCTCTATTCCCCAACCCAGGGAGAGTTTGGATAGGGCCCGAATGGCTCAATTTGGGAACTTAAAAGATTGACTCGAAACCACGAGTTGGGCGCTACTATTTATAAAGGTGAGTGATCCCCCACAAAGAACTAGATGTCAGCCCTACTCGATTCCCTACTCTCTCGAAAAGTGAGGGATCTGGCTGGCACTTGCTGTAAGGAAAGTTCTCCATGACATTTTTCCATATGAATCGAGAGAAGGGGCAGGGCGAGTGCCCCATTATGGATGGATAGGGGCCTTCTCTAATCGGTGGAGGGCTAGTCAAAATGATCTATTATCCGTAGCTGAACTATCTGGGAGTGGCTGAACCAATTTTTCTCCACCCTATCCTCTAAACTAAACTAAACTATAATAGGGGGTGGGGGGCGCCCCCCCGGGAGATTTCAATTTCTGTGTGGGGCCCCCCCTACTATTTTATAGGCAATTAATATAGAGGGGGGGTGGGGGGAAAAACCTCTGAACCTATCTTCCTATTTTAAGGTTTTTACATCCATCTCTATGTTCCACCCTTTATTCAATTACTCTTCCCTACAATTCTATAGGGTGTGGGGTTGGCCCCTTAGAAATAGTAGGGTAGTTTCCCTCTGCACCATAATTGAATCTGAGGGAGGGCACCCCAACCCCATAGAGTTATAGGGGGGCACTGTCAGCATCCCAAACTGGTGCACTAGCCTAGCGAATAGTAGGGGTCCCCCAACTATCTCCGGGTGCCCCTATTATTATATTATTCAGGGTGCCCTACTATTCTAAGGGTGCGGTGCCCCGATGCAGGGTGGCGGAACAATATACTTACTCTAATTCCTTATTCTAGCAGGCTTATTAATGGCAGAATTAAGGAGGGATCTATAGAATAATATAATAATAGGGGCCACCCCTACCCCTACTATTTAAAGGGGGCCCCCAACTAATCTATATAGGGCATATTATTGCTAGCAAGTTGATTCCTACTATTCTAAAGAGGGGGGGCCCTACCATAGCCCTACTATTCTAAGGGAGGGGCGGCCAATCCCCTGTACTATTTGAAGGGCCCCCCACCCTACTGCCCCCCTTACCCCCCTAACACCCCCCACCCCCCATTAGAAGTTGCCCATTATTAGAAGGGGGCCCACAACTTATTATAGGGGGTAAGGGGGGGCCACAGAGAATTGTAGGGGCCTCCCACCCCCGATTAGTTGTTCCGGGGGCCCACCCCAATAAAATTGAGTTTAGTTTCGGAATCCTTCATGCCCTAAAATTTTCTAGGCCTACCATTCTATAGGGACGGGCCTTAGCCCTTTCAATAGTAGGGGGTAGGGCTCCCTATAGAATGGTAGGGCACCCTACTATTCGCTAGGGGTAGATGAGGGCCTATAGTTTCTCAGGCTTAGAATAGTAGGGGAGTTGTTCAGATGGATAGTAGGGCTAAGCTATCTTTCTGTTACTCATCGCCTTATAAATAGTAGGGAAATGATGCTTCCATCAAGAGGGAGATGCATGCTCCACTCACCGTGCGAGTGTCAAATCTTGGTCCTTTTTAAGAGCATCTTTTCTATGGGTGTTCTAGACCAACGTACATAAGTGAACCTCGTTAGCAGTATCTATCCAAAGAAAGTAGAACCGGCCATTGTTTAATTTCCAGTATTGGGTTCACCATCAATAGGTTGTGGTTAGACACCTGTAGTAAGTGGTCTCAGAACAAAATAGTTCGACGTGAGAAGTCCTTTAGGTCCCAACTATAATAGCAGCAGCTCTGGATCCGAACAACTGAGATATAACAAATAGAAACTCAACTGGGTTGCCCAACCTCACTAATCGGATCATTACACGCCCCTCTCCTTTATTGTTGTTGCCAATCGGATCTAAACATGTTATTGAATCCAATTGGATCATTAGCCTTCCAAGGATAGATAGGGCTCCTCCCCACCAACATCAAGTCGATTTGCCCGAGGGGCAACGACAAACTATAGCTATATCTCCCTCTGCCATGTTTCAGCCTGCCCATAGCCATATAATTTGAGGGGGAGGGCCATAGCCATAGAATTTATAGGGTAGGGCCCCTACTATTTTAAGGGCTAGAATAAACGAATAAGCATTAATCAGGTCATGTGAGCCATTCATTAATCAAGAAATTAATAGTTGTTTGCCCCATAGAATAGTAGGGGGCCTCCTCCAACTGCAACTATTATAGTTGCAATTATAGTGAGAATCACCTAATTGTAGGGGAATAAGGTTGGGTTACATATACATGCGTTCCCCCATGCATGGTCCGATGCTGAAGCTAGGGGGCTGAGGAAAGGAACAAACATACTCCTTTGTTCGGGTCGGCCCTAAAATTCTATGGCACCTATTGCTGGGGGAAGAGACATACTCCTTTGCCTTATAATAGTAGGCTTTCGAGAAGAAACGTCAAAGGTATTCCAACTACGACATACTTCTGGTTACTACCATGGAACTTAAGCAGAAGAGAAAGCCTCATCTATGTTTTAAAACCAACTACCCTTATCTATGTCTCAGAACCGACTATCGCCCCCTATCTACACCCACCTACCCTTGATTCCAGGGTTACGAACCCTCACTAAAAATACCAAGGAGGGGGTTCTGAACTGATGTTGAGAGGGGAGAGAATCAACTATACATGCGTTGCAAACAGATCCAGGGCAGTACCCACTTCTTCAATAATAGGGGTACCAGTTGGCACACTCACTAGGGAATAGACCCCTCTGCATGCAGGGGAATGTAGGGAGGGATAACCTAGTCGGATATACCCCTATCTACTGATCCACACATCCACTAGCCTTATACACCCCTCTCCCTATACTTGCACCAACCTAAGGACTAAACCGCACATTCCCAATCAGGTTTAGAACTGAGAGATCCAGGTAGGGGAATCACTCCTTCCAAAGTGAACCGAGTAGTTTTGGGAGGTGGGGCCCCACGCCCTTTAAAATAGTAGGGGGCCCACCTACTATACTGCCCCTCTCTCCCCAGGGATATTAGCTGCCCATAGAATTGTAGGGGAACAGCAGGATAGCCTCCAACTATATACCTCCTGGGGGGGCCGGAACTCTAGTTTCCCACCCACCCAAATTATAGGCCTCCCACCCTGCTGCCCTAAATAATGGGGAAAGCAACTGATACAGAATTGGGTTGGGAACTGATCCAGGGGACAATAAACTGATGTTGAACACTAAATATAGGCTAGGGGTGGGAACTGTACATGCTGGGAGCACTTATAAACCTTTCTTCTTTTTCTTTCGATTGAACCCGGCACTTCCCTTTCCTGGCCTCCAACTACACTAATTATTTGGCCAGCTTGCTTTTGTTCTAAACTATAATATGACCCTTAGTGAGTTAGAGAGCCTGGGCGGGGTGGGATCGAAGCATGCTACTTCAATACAATTCCCCATGCCAATAGAATAGTAGGGGCCGGTAGAACTATTGCCTTCCACCCACCCTTAATTAATTATCCTGCTAGAGTAAGGCAGACGCGGTTTCTCATAATGGTTTTCTCAAAATAGTACTAGCTTGTTACAAGTCGAAACCCAAGGGAATAGGAGAATGAATTGGGTAATGTGTTTGTGAGTGGTGTGAATTTGTCTGTCCATAGATAGATCTAGCTAGCCCCAGCACTGGCATAATTGGTTGGTCATCGTCTTCGCTCTACTCCCAATTAGATCCAGGAGCAGCGCTATCAATGAACCCGTGATTTAAGAAAATTCCCATTCTACTCTATAGCTTCCGCCATGAGATTTCTATTTACAAGACTACCAGAGCCCTACTATCTATAGGGCGGGACCTTTACTCTCTCCCAATGCAGACCGTGTAATATGCGTGCGAAGACAGGGGGATAAGATTGTAGATTCTATTTTACGAATCCCCCAACCAAGGAATCTTTATATAACCCTTATCTATCTTCGACCAATGAAGAACCCAACTCCCTAAATGACCCCTACTTAAGTAGGTTTAATTCAGTTTCAGATTAGAGGGAGGTGACCTGGATCGCTGATTGTCTAGTTCTTTTCGGTCATCCCCAATCCCATAGCCATAGAATTTTAGGGCTAGGGGCCCTCCTGTTGACGGGGTTTTGTGGACCGGGTCCGCCAACAGTCATAAGTTGTCACCGGATTCCAGAGAAATCGGCTAACTCTGCCTGAAAAGGTTGTCTGGGGGAAATAAATCCTCCGGGCCTTCAAGCACTGGGTGTCGGGTCATGACGGTGTGAGGCTCGGTTGGGAGAGGTGACTGTTTTCAAGGGGGATAGCTGGTTACTTCAACTTATTTCTCCCGGAGATTCAGAATAGTAAAGGTTTCCCAGAGTATTCCACACTTCACAAATAAAATGAAAAAGATCCTACAGGGTTAGGAGCACTTATCTAACTATAGTCATGCTGAAAAGTCTAGAACATCGACAATACTCTGAAAGACTACACTAAATACCGAAGAAATACATAACTATCAGTTAGCATTTTATCAGTAGCGGGGATAAAGAGGTCGTTAATCTACTTTAACACATTCAGAGAAAAGGACATGCAGAACGTTAAAACATGAAATACCATTAACTCAGAAGTAGAGATGATAACAATAGCATTGCCATGAATCCTTCCTTCTTCATTAATGTCCAATCCAGCAAGCACTGGTGCGTGATACAATGGTGGCTCCAAGGGAGCATCTAACTACTGAGAACAGAACAAAAGAGCATTGAGCTCTACAACTTGAATTCAGAGATTGCTTTGGTATTGATATGGACAACAAAATCATCAATTTTGCCGACCCTTGAAAATGGGCTGATTTTCCTATTTATACAACTCTTTAACCCTAACCCTAACTTTCTGCACTTGAACAGAATACAATATCTGGGGGCCGGTACTACCTGCGCCACCCTAAAAAAGACCTGGAGACAGAATAGGTCTGCCATGTCAGAAGAAGAAGATAAGAATATACATCAGAAGAATCGGTCTCGAGAAGAGAGCCAGAGAGGAGAAAGAAGAAAATAGGTCCCCCAGGGACCGAGGCTACATGCCTCATAAATGGGAAATGCAGCACCCTGTCTCCAACGTGCCAAGTGTACATTTGAATGGTGCCTCGAGAAGATCACCCTGTCAGAAACCAACTGACCCATGATGTGTCCAACTACCTTCTGACAGTCTTTATTAACCGCCTCTGAAAGTGACCGGTCGGCCTCGGGGACCGAGACACGGATCACTTTAAAGAATACAAAAACTTCAGACCCGGAACTCCGGGATCCGGGGACTTACGCCCCTTAAAAAAATAAAGAATGTTGAATGCTCAAATTTCTCCGACCCCCGGAGAAATTCAAGGCTGTTTATTATCACCATAAGCCTGAAGGAGGCGAAAAATGTCGTCCTCATCAATCTTCTTCAAACTAGCCCTTCTGAATCTGGCCATTTCAACCTGTTCTCCCAGCTCCAGGACATTACTTTTGAATTCATCCGCCATCCTCGTGGCATCATGGCCTCTAAGCACCACCTTGGTCAACTTAATCATTTGGGCCCCGTCCATCCCTTCCGGAGATTGATACCGGGAGCCCACCATCTCATCAAAACCTCCCAAACTGACTCCTCGGGAGTAAAAGTATCTGCGTTGAAGGGATCTATCCCGGAAGCCTTTATTACAAAAGATTTACATAAATTAAAAGAATCTTTTACCTTGTTTACTTTCTCCTGTAAGGACTCTACCAGTTGCTTGGTTACCTCCAATGTGAGGTCCAGTCTGGAGTGTTGAGTTCTTACGAAATCAAACGATTCCTCACCCAGAATTCCAGATTTGGAAACTATATTTTCTCCCAGGGTGAGGAGCTCTTCAAGCTCTGCCTTCCATGCCTGGTAATTCTCAGCATCACTCTCCCATTGCTCAATTAGGGCTTCTGCCTGGCGAATAACCTGCTGGGCTGTGTATAGATCAGGGAGAGTGGCCACTAGGAAACGCTGGATGTTTCCTATCTGCAGATTGGCCCATTCATCAGCTTCTTGGGCTTTCTTCTTCATTACTCGCAGGGAGTCTATGTCACTCTACGGTAACTCTTCTGAAGTGGAGGCCTGTGGAGAGACGGCGCTAATGGGTCTGGCCAACTCTGTAAGTATCCCCATAAGTTTGGCACTCTTTTCTTTCTCTGCCTTGAGCCTTTGGGCCTCCTTTTCGTATCGGGCCTCCACTGCCTTGCTGCTTCTTTCAGCAGGTGTACTTCACCCTGCTTTCCTCTTTTGCCCAAGTGTACCTCGGCGATATTATAGTCTGCGGGGTCTGCAGTCGCTTCATCGGCATCTGGGGGAGGCGTTGCCACCACAACAATTGTTTCTCCGCCCGGCCCAGTTCGAAGGGTATGAACTGTCTGGGCCTTCTTTGTCTTTGGTGGGACCTGAGCCAAAGCCATCATTTTGGCCAAGGAGATGGGGGCTGTTGGAGTGGATGGGGCTTTTCTCTTCTTACTTTCTACTAGCCACGGAGGTGGGAGGGGTGGCCTTCCTGCCAGAGCTTGTTCTTCGGATCCTCTCCCGGTGTCTAGTGGTGGTTGCTCCTTGTCAACGTGCACCCCCTCAATCTCCTTCTCTGCCGGCACTTCTTCTGCCTTTTCTTCTGGCTCTTCTTCTTCGGCGATATCCTCAATCTCTACATCCTCAGCCTGGTCCTGGATATCGAGTGGTGATTCTGGACCCTGATCGGCTTCCTCAGAGACATCTTCAGGCCGTTCTTCTCCCCTATCTATCTCTGCCCCAGCTGGGTTTCTTCTATCATTGGTACCTCTTTGGGAAGTACGGGAGGTATCTGGCCAAGGTTCAAAGTCTGGGCTATTGTTATTATATGCCCGAAGGTCACCCCCGGAAGTGGCCCTTGGAACATAGCGGCTGGGGTTACGGTTGTTCCCGAAGTTCCGGGTCCGGGTTCCCTAGCGGATGCCTCTTGTTCACTTGGTATTTGTTGGCCTTCTTCTGGACCTTGTGTTCCTGAGGCCCCAGAGATAATCTCCGGTCCTGGCCTCTCTTCTGTTTGCTACACTTCTAGTTCTGCAACTTCCTCTTCCAGATCCCGGAGATCCACAGCTTCTCGTTCTTTCTCCGGGACTTCATTCCCTGCTTGTGTGTCGCCCCCTTGTAAGTTCCTGAATTCATCGGTTGCAAATAGATCGAATTCCTCTTCTGGAGGGGGACTGGCTAGGTCTCCTATTTGTTCCGCCTCTCTCCCTGGTTCCGGAGAATTGGAAGAGGGGATCTCTACCTCTTCTGGGAGGGAAGCCCTTGGCGCTGGTTCTGGCTTTGGCTGTGTGATGTGCTTCCTCTTCCTCTGGGTGATTAGAGGCAGTCTCGCATTAGCAATTGCTGCTGCCTCCGCGGGATCAACCTCGGTCGCTCTAGCCATTAGGGCTGCCAGCGATGGTGTGGAAGGGGGACGAATCAGCCCGGTCATAAGCGGGGGAGTTTCTAGCTTCGTCAATAATTGCTCCCTCATTTGTTGGGAGGCCGCCATGGATTGCTGAAGCTGCTATTGGATGGGAGTCTGCTACGTGGAGGGGGTAAGGTCTATCCCCTTTCCTTTGTCTGCGCCTTGTGCAGATGTCCCAGCTGCTGAAGAGGTCCTGGCCCCCGGGGTTGATCTTAACACCGACGGTGAAGTTTCTCTTGGCGCCTGTCGGGGACCGAGGCGCGCACTCTCGGGGCACACCCGCTTGAAGTATATATGACTTTTCTCGACAATTGCCCGAGTGAAGTCCTCAATTTTGTAATCCTCTTGGGTGCCCCAGTTTATTGTGGGTAGTGCCAACTTGTCAATCCCCTTTTCTTTGTACTGGGGATCTGTGGTAGGGGTGGTGTCAGAGAAGCCCTCCAGGAATCTCTGGAGCTTTAGCTCCTGCATCATTCCAGCTATCATCCTATCATGATGCCGGCTGTGCACATCCATATCGTCCTGGCAATCTGCCTAGAAGTCCTCCATGTGTGCTTGGTGGGGCTCTGAAGCCCGAGGTAGTACTATTGCAATTCGGCCTTGCAGATCAAAGTTCTTCCACGCCAGATAAAAATCCTGCAAGTTATAACTTTTAAACTCATTGTCAGCCTCCTTCGCGGTGGCCAGACTACATGTATAGTCCCCACAAGAGATTGGAAACGAGATAGTGGTGACCTTCTTGTGGCCCAAGAAGGCATGCAGCTCCATCATTTGTCTGCAATACTCCAGCAGCACGATCTTGTCCCCACAATGTCTGGGCAACAAGTAGGGTTTCCTGGAGAAGCCGGCAACCCTAATGTAGGTATGCTGCTGGAATTGAATGTAGTAGTTTCCATAACTACTTACCAATTTCATCTCCTCTTTAGATAGGCAGTATCCGGCATCCTGGGTGGGCATCAGCAGATGGTAGTAAACGAAGCAATCATTTACCCGACAGTAACTGGGGAAGCTGGCCTCCCATTGAATCTGTGGGAAATGGTCCCACGGTGCTTTTTGTCCCAGACCAAACTTGAGGACGCCATCTGTGAGTAGGCCATTGGAGTGAGGCCTCTGATGGGCTAGGGCCCAGAAAACATAAGAAGTCATGTAGAACTTCTTGTCCTTGTTCAGTTGCCAGAACTGGGAGTCGACATAGTTGGAAATAATGGTAGCCCAATCGAAGAATTGTCCCTTGGTGGACATGGTGAACAGGAAGTAGTACATCCATGTTGCAAACTCCTGGGCAGAGGGCTGCCCAAACACCCGCGCCAATGCAATCATTCCCATCTAGATGCTCTCTTTGAATTCAGAGCAGGGAATGTCAATCTTCATTCTTTTGTGGTCCCTCTTCGGGACTTTGAGCCAGTTGGTGTTGATGTACAACCGAGAGGCCTCCTCTAGCCCGACAAATTCTTTCAAGGCATCTGACCTTGTAACTACTGCAGCTTGATCAAATTGCGGGATGCCTAGGCCGATTTGGAAAGTGGCTGGGTCCAGGGACACCAGTGGGGTAGGGAACCCCGATGGTTCTGCTGGTACTAACATGACGGCCAAGACGGAGGAGTTATAGTGGGCTGCCAGAGTAAGCACCAACTCTGGAGACTGCACAGAGTATGGGAAGCAAGCTGCCCGAAGAATTCCAGAACCTTTGATGTTGATAGCGAGTGAATCTCCAGCCTGTCGCTGTATATGCATGATTTTTACTAGAGCCTACATTTCTGCCCAAGTCCTGACGCTGGTATCGGTCATCCACTTTGTCTTGGACTCAATCTTCGAGCTCGCAATCTCCTCACCCTGCAGGTACTTCATGGTGACGGGGAGCTTTGCTAGGGCCTTCTCTATCTTAGACTTTGCCGATGCCCTGGTCTCGGTTGTGGATGGTACCTCCAGACTTCCGGGAGGTGATGATGCGGATGCTTCAGACATGGTTGTTAAATGAAGTCCAGACCTGCGAGACAAGGCAACCGTCAGAACATATTTATCAAAATAAAATAGTAACTCCGGGGTCCGGAGATCTTACCACCGCGCCGTTTGCTTTTCCTAAAAAGTTAGTTTTTGCATAAGTATCCAAAAAGCAAAACATAAACTGGGTATCTTCATTACATCTCTGGGTCCGGGAAAATTTTTCATGCTTGACAAAGACATGGGATGAATGACGGAAAGGGATCTGCAACCTGGAGAAGTGACTGTTAGGAAAGAAGAATGTGGAAGCAAGTCCATGTGGGTGCCACGTGCGACAACATTGAATGGATGGGATGGCACTAGCGGCGGAAGAGGCTGCTCGAACGCGCGAAAAGGGTAAGCCACATGGCCAGAAGTAATTGCATGCATGGGAAATAAAGGAGGTTCTAACAACCTTGATGGAGGAGAGAGAAAACTACCTGTTCGAAACCAGCCAAGAGCCAAGTTTCAAACAGGTGGTTTTCTGCCTCGAAGCAAGCTTGAAGTGAAAAACCAACAGCAAAGGTGACTCGACCAGCTTGTCAAGCCACTTGGAAGGATATACAGAGAAGTCAAAGGGTATATACATGGAATGGAGGGATATATAAATGGGTTACCTATGGGAATATACATATATACATGAATATACGCGCAGACGACTCCCGCGGAAATAAAACCAGACGAAGCTGAAACAAGAATATATAACTATTTACATTGAATACAAGCTATCTACAGACTATATTACAAAATATTTACGGACTACTTACAAACTATTTACATCTGCACAGACTATCTACAAAATATTCATAGACTTTCTACAGGTATTTACAAGCTATTTACAAGCTATTTACACCTGCACAGAAGGCGGTAAACCTTCTGACAGAGCCGACCCACCAACGGGTGGCAAAACCATAGAAACAACCGAGAGACAAAGCAAACAAAAATGGAAACAAGCCAATCGAAAATGAAATGAAACGAGCGAAAAACCACGACGAGCGAAAACACAGAAAACTAGGAAAACAAGAGCAGAGCGAAGAGGAGGGAAGCGGAGAAACCAACCTGGAAACGTAGAAGGTGGAGGATGGGAAGATTACCATAATAACTCTACAATGGCTTTGAATCGTCAAGCTTGTCAAGATCACCACCACGAAGCACTAGCGCATGTTTGAGAATAGTACGTGTTAAACCCTAATTATTGCAAACCTTTCTGTAACTGCTCTACTAATTGCTTTGAAAATCGCTCAATTTCGCTTTAAGTGCTTCAAAGATTTTAAACGCGGTAAGTGTGATAATGACAGGCAAGTCTATTTATACCCGTGGCAAAAAGGCAATCCTCCACACTCTGGAACTTTCAGGTTAAGCAACACATCTGAACTCCGGGCCCGGGGATTCCTTATGATGATATTCCTAGGAACTAGGAACATCATCGCAAACAATCCCGGAGTCTAGAATCGAACTTCCCACCAAAAGGCAACCTCCAGGATCTAGGATCCCGGAGAAGAAAATGAACCAAGGAAACGACACACTCCGGGGAAGAAAACCCCGGAGGAAGAAAGCAAAAAGGAAAAGAAAGACAAGGCAAAGCCACAACAAAAGCAAAACAAAGGAAAAAAGGGGGACCCAACATTTTGCACACAAAATGTAGGGACGGGGATGCAGGGCATAACACCTCCCTTCATTATTTCTATAAACCTCAATTCTATAGAGGGGGGGCGGGGGGGCCGGAACGGCTACTATGGAACGGGGAGGGGGGCAATCATAGTGCCCTAGAAATCGATGCTTAATTGATAAATCAATGGCAAGGGTGTTCATTCCTCTCCCAATGGTCGAGCACCAGGGGACCTCACCTGACCTTTGAACCCCTCTTCTTTATTAATCATCCAGTTCCCCTCGCAAATAGTAGGGGCCCTCATGAACGTCCCATCCGCTCTGAGATTCGATGAAGCAGCCGCGTAGCCAATAAAAGATAGCGTGCTCATCCATCCACCCCTATCCTATCCTGCTTACCATACCAGTGATGAAATGATCCACCCTCTCCAATAATTCTAGTCGAGTCTCGGCAGCCAACAAATAATCTACCAGGGTGGGTGGGAGCCCCTACTATTCTAACTATTATAGCCCTACTATTAAAGGGCCAACCCGGCCTATAATGGTTCTAAGGGCAGATTCTATATGTAACATGGGCCCTTCTTTATTCATTGTGGGTGCGTGGGGTTTTGGCATGATGACACCCTTCTTTCTCCTGCCTCTACGCTTGGCGAATAGCCACTTATACCACGTAGTATCCTTCCTATTCTTCATTTGCTTATACTCCATCGTAGGCATTCCTCTCCAACCTAGAATTCCTATCCAACTTATCCAACCTATCATTCCTAGAATTCCTATTATCCACCCTCAAATTATATGGGGGATGATTCCCCACTGATGCTTGAGCTCTGCATCGAAACATTGCTTGGTCTTTGACTTGCCCTGCTCCTCAATTGGGGTATGTAATACCACTTTCCACCTTATAATAGTAGGGCCCCTTTAAGCATGAACGAACTGTTATTGGGTGGGTTTGGCATTACCTTTTGCCTCACCAGTATGCTTTAATTACCTCTATCGAGGCACCTGATACCGCCCCTACTATTTCTAAGGGGTGCCCCCCTTACCCCCCTATAATAAGTTATAGGGAAACTATCATTTTTGGGGGGTTAGGGGGGGTAAGGGGGGACACATAGGGGCACAATTAGGGGATCAATTACCCGCTGCCCCCTCCCTTGAGAATAGTAGGGCTATGGGCCATTATCCGCTGTTTGGAACCAATTCTAGCCCTTTAGAACTATAATTGGGGGGCCCCTACAATAATCTATTTGGGGGCCCTTTGCCATAGCCCGCTAATATAAAAATAGGAAGATTATTGCCTATTATTCTATTGTTGCCCGCCTAGAAATCAAAGGGCATATTATTGTAGGGTCCGCTGCCCGTGAAGGCGAATGGTAGGGAAATTATCCGCTGCCCGTGAAGGTGAATAGTAGGGGTGCCTAAGAATAGTAGGGTCCGCTTCTCGTGAAGACGAATAGTAGGGGCGGCTGCTCCAAAGCCCCTTGAGAATAGTAGGTCCAAATAGAATTTTAGGGGGCCCCTTCGCAATATAATATAAGCCCTCCCGGCCCCCCCCGCCCCCCCTCTATAGAATTGAATTATATTGTCGGTGCCCTACAATTCTATATGGGAGGTATATTATTGTAGGGCATAATTTGAGGGGGCCAAACATACTTTGGTTGATGCTATTGCCCTACTATTCGCACTAGAGTTCCCACCCACCCATGTGGAGTATGGATCGATATTCTTACTCTCATTTTGGGGGGGGAGGGGGCAACATAACTCTCATTTTGGGGGGGAGGGGGGTTATATTGCCAATAAAGGTGGAAATAGATTTTTTCAATTGGTTGAGTCCCCTTTCAAGCCCCAGATCAAAGCCGCGGTTAGTCGGGAGGTCTCTGATATGGCTAAGGGCTTAGGTCAATAAATAATTTTCTGGAGAATATAACACTGGCGTAACCATATTCCCACTCTGCATAGAGGTCATGCTTTTGCAAGTCAACCCTTTATCTAAATAATAAGGGGCTGGGGGCCACCATCATAGTGTTTCCACTTCATAATGCTACCATAGTGCTCCAGCTCCAGAGATCTGGCTCTTTTGGTCACTCAACCAATTATTATATAGAAAGGGCGCTGGCAAAATAATAGAGGGCATGGCTACTGCATTTTGCCTTCTCAGCCCGGCAATAAAGAGGTCAAGTTGCTCTACATTCCTGCCTATGAGAAAGCCCCCTGAACTATAGCTTATTCTAGCTTATTCTAGCCCCCTTACCCCCTACTATTCTATGGGGAGTTTCCCTACACTATTGCTTCCCGGTGCAGAGGGCCCCTACAATTCGGATGGTAGCTAGCCGTTGGGAGTTATAGTCGGTAGATTAGTTGTGGGAGGGCCCCTACTATTCTAGATAATTCTCTTAGGCCCCTTCAAATATATTATTTGGATGTGAGGCGGATCGAGAGGCAGCCCTATTATATATTATTTAGATGTGAGGCGGCCCTATTATATATTATTCGGATGTGAGGCGTTTCTCAGATGTGAGGCGGATCGAGAGGCGGATATTATCGATCGATCAGCGGATAGAATTTGTTTAGAAAGAAAAAAGGGCTATAGATGGCCACTCACATTCATTTAATGAAGATTACAGAGTTTCCCTGTGATTGTGAGCATAGGTGGCTTTCTTTCTTTGAAACAACTTAGCCATAGAATAGTAGGGCCGATTGGTTCAGTACTAGCTATAAAGATGGACAGAAAGAGAGAGTGAGTGTAACGTTCGTTCTTGAATCCCTTTATAATATAGGGCCAACCGCTTAATTAAGAAAAGAAAGGGAGTCGTAGATTGAGCCACTTATCCATTGGCGCTGCAGAAGTCCCTACTATTTATAAGGGCTAGAGTCTCAAAGAAAGCGTCTCGAGTGATTCACTAATTTGACCCGCGAGATAGATCAAGCGCTTGGTTACCTGAAGCTCGTGTAGAGGCAGGCAGGGTGGGTGGGATACAATAAGTCAGTATATAGTTTGTTATCTCATCTCAGTGTGAATTCAAATAATTCAATGCCTTATAATAGTAGGGGGATCTATCTGCAGGGGAATCTTGCCTTTCTCTGACTGAGTGATTTATTTTGGGCTTGACTGAAATACGTGATTGGTCGAGGTGGATCTATTATGTCAATGGTGAAGTCGACGCATCTCCAATCCAATTCTCGCTCGATTGAAACTGATCATGCATGAAATCACATGGATTAGACGTGCATCAATCAGTTAGACATCAGTTAGAATGAATGGAGAACCAAACATGGATGCATCCATGGTATGGTTTGGTAAGCTATTTCTCTCTGCATCCATCCGGTAAGCCTTACTCATCCGTTACATCATGATGTGGAAATGGTTTCGGTAAGCCCATACAATGGCCCACCCACCTACTGCCGGTTTGGTAAGCCTGCCTATTCCACCTAGATGCATATTATGTCTATATAGATATATAATCCCTATCACTAGGGAAAGGGAAATAGATCGACTCAATCCATCCTTCCTTTACCAGGTATCCCTTTAGGGAGGGAGAGGGCTCGACCTATTTATTGATAGGGAGACCACTGGGAAAGGGCCTTTAGGTAGGCACTCGCCTGACTGCCTGCAGTTAGGATGATCCCCTCCCTTACTGTCTGTAGGCTAGCATACAGTAGGCAATCTGTCTAGACAGCTATTCATGCATGGAGGGAGAAAGAAGCCACTCGATAAAGGCAAAATAGCTTTGGATGTGGAGAAGCTCTGGGTTAAGGACAATAGCTTTGGTCATCTCAAGCATATTGTATAGGTGGATATAGGGCCATCGAGCGATCGATATTAGTATTAGTTAGTCCATCCATGAAGCAAGCAAAGATATGGCGCAAGAGACCTGCTATTCTTAGCCCATCAACCCTCCAGCCAGAAAGCTAAGGTCTCTGACCTAGAAGAGCTAGATTGAGGGAAGAAAATAAAGCCAACCCTCCAACTAATACCAGGACCTTCCTTCACTCGCTAAGAGAAAGAAGAGGAGCCCCATGACATAAGAAATGGGAAAGGTTAGCCAAGTGAAACCTCCATCTAATACCCGCTCGGTAGGTGCACTTCACCTTCAGAGCGGAGCCCACCCCCTCGGCTAAGAGAAGAGATCACCCACCCTAACTTAGATATAGGCGATATTAGCTTTGCCTTAGAAATGTATATGGTGGCCTATCTACCTTCAAAGGAAAGGTGGCCTAACCACCCAGGCCACCTCGACACTTACTTTCTTTTGTCCTGACCTATCTAGAATATATGCCCCTACTATACTATAGTATAATACAGTATAGTATACTAATTGCTCTTATCCTCAGATTCTATTAGACAAATGTCAGAGTGAATATAATCCTTTCAATAGAAACACTCGCTCGACCCCTATTGATTCTTAGGCTCGAAGCTACCTTTTCTCTCTGGAAAGGGAAAGGGACTAGCCTTCTACAACCATGAATGTGTCATACTATAGTGAGCCCCAAGGGATTGATTTATTTACCCCAGGCAGGCAGAGGAAAAGGGAAAGGTATCTTTATTTACCCTGGCACAGCGCATCTTCCTTTTGTTCGTAGGGTAGGCTAACTGGCGTCTTTCTCCCTCCCATGCTTTCGCACCCCCAGAAGCCAAGGGCGCACTTACTACTAGAAAACACATTGATTTCCAGTCCTAAAGAAAGAAAAGAAAATATTAAAGAAGAACCTTACTAAAATATGAATCCAACTAATAAATAGGTACGATCGATGAGTGATACACGGAGCTGCTGCATCCCTGTGCGATCGGTAGCTCTCCATTTGCCTATTCTCTATCCATTTATTTGTCGTTGGACATTTTTCTTTTCTGAATCTTTATGTGGTTCTTATTAGCAGGTGTTGGTTGGCCCCCTCCCATGGATGCACGCTACATACAATCAATATAGGTGTGTTCCAATAAGGTTCCCGAGCCCGCTTCACCTCCCGGCCAAAGGATCAAAGATGGCTGGCTGGAAGGTGATAGGGAGCCCTCAATTCCTTGCCCTTCTTAGGTCTAAGAGCCTGCTTCGCATCGTCTATCTATTCCGTTTGGGTGGAACCTGGCTATCTCTCTCTTGTCGTTTGTTATTCTATTAGAACACATCTATCTTCTTCATGCATGATGGTTGTGCTCATTCAATGGGATTTGGGAATGGACGCGTAACAAATTAAAAGACAACTTTCTTTTTGATTATCTTTCTCTTGCTTTCTCGATCGGGCATATATATATATATCATTTAGAGGGGAGGGAATATGATATGAAGTGGGCCTTGCCTATATAATGTAGGTGAGTGAATAGGTTAAGCCTACGCTGGCCATCATAATAAATCCTCCCGCCCACCAAGAAATAGGGAAGGAGAAAGCATATTATCTGGGGTGGGAAAGATTCAGAAAGGTAAGAGCTTCGCCGCTTTCCGTTTCCCCCTTGGGCTGCGATAGCCAAGTGGTTAGTGGTTATACCACATGCGTACAAAAGTACGAGTCCTTCTATCTATCTATTGAATTCGAGAGTGTGCATGCTTATGGATCAAGGTAGAAAAGGGGATCCTTCTTGTTCGCCTGAGGTAGAAAAGGGGCATCTTTTCCCCCCTATATAAGTCTATATAATAATAACCCAAACCCAAAAAACAAAGCAGCAGAGGTGCATACCTGGCCTTTGCTGCGGGAACCACTTGAGGGAAAGTCCTCAGGGTTGTGGCTTAACCTGATTCTATTGGGTAAGGTAGAATATTGAAAGGTCCCCTACTATTTTATGGGTGAAGCAGCATACTTACTGGCGGCTGGCCAGGGGAAGGAACGATCTGGGGTTGTCCGAGCCCAGAATAGGCCGAATGCTTGCTATTTTGAGGCCCCGACACTCTGCATCATTATGTATTTGATATTACATAAATATAGTGATCGTGATCTCAAGATTGAAGAGATAGAGATTTGAGCATCTTGTCCAGTTATGGTACCAATAGATCCAACCAAGGGTTATGGTCTAATAGATATAGATTCTATATAGATTTCCACTATCTAAAGGAAGAGAAAGAAGCTGTCTTTTTTGCTCACTGAGGTTCACGAAAGGGGTAAAAGCATCTAAACAAAGAAATAAAGGAAGAAAGAGAACCTACCTACCTCTTCCCTATTGTGATCCCCTAATATGCCCCAAGAAAGCGAAATAAGATACCTTGGGAGGGCCTTTAGGTAGGCACTCGTTCGCTCGACTGGGAAGGGACGCTTATGCAACTAGTTGTGGTTGAAGCCAGTGAAGATGGATGGAGATTTGATAGTGAGTGTCCAGGAATTTAGGTTTTTTCCAGTGTGGCTCTGCTTTCTTCTTTAGGTCAATAACTCCCATTCATTTTCTGGGAAAGCACAGAATCGAATCGTACTCCCTCCACTTCCAGCCTGAGCTACAGAACCGGCTGGTTTCACACCAATGATCTTCCCTGCCACAGCCTCAACAGTAGGGATTTGGGGAAGAGATTTTGGCAAGCAGTGGTATATTTTGTGAGCTTCTTGGTCCGCTGCTGATGGTCATTCCCCATTCCCTCAGGGGTGCGTGCCGACCGATAGGGGAGGAAGAGAGTCGTAGGAAGGCTCGCTCGATAGGAAGGAATAGGGAAACAAACCATAATTTGGTAATTGAGATTGGAAATAATCCTTCTCATAAGGAGGATAAGCAGCGGGAGCCACATTCAATGGAATTGACCACTCACCTTCATTTAATGAAGATTACAGGGTTTTCCTGCAATTGCGAGCGTAGGTGGGCCTTTTAGACTTTATTGGAAACTTCTTCATCTCCCTACCCCTACCCCTATATTATAAAGGTAAAGGTAAAGGATTTTCCCTCTTTTTGGTCTTTATAGGGAGGGAGATCGACCCAATTCGACCACCGGAAAGGGCGGGTGGCCTTTAGTCTCTCTCCCAACTGTAGTTAGGATGGAGTCATCCCTGTCTATAGGCTGGCGTACTGCCTTCTGTCCAGCTATTCATGGATACGATCGAGAAAGGGTCGAAAGTGATGTGGTAAAGGGGTGCAGTGTCCATTGTAGTTTCCAAAGGCTGGGACAGGCCAAGTCATCCGTGTCATGTAAAATCCTTCCTTTTCAGCCACCTGTAGTTTCCAAAGCAGGATGGAGCATGAAGATTCATAGGTGCTAGAGAGTAGGGGGATCCTTTGATTTAATCTTCATGCATGGGTGACGCATGCAGGCAAAGCGGGAAAGGGAGCCCCCTAACTAAATAAAGAAAGGAAGGGTACGGGGCACGAACCGAGCGCCTAAAATTCTATGGGCTCGCCCATATATAGATCTTCAGGCACACCATCCCGTCCTTCT
Source organism: Thuja plicata (assembly GCA_018584345.1). Lineage (NCBI taxonomy): Eukaryota > Viridiplantae > Streptophyta > Pinopsida > Cupressales > Cupressaceae > Thuja > Thuja plicata. The sequence goes on from MU227769.1 coordinate 871,609, forward strand.
GTCCTATGAAAATACTTTATCCTATCTGCATCTTAGTGGCATCTTTAGGGGTGGGTGAAGCATCAAACATAGCATCTTGAGAGGCATAGAGTCTTTCTTGCCTAAAGGCCCTTCTCTATTTAAGAACCTGCCCTACTCTATTTTAAGGGCCTACCACGGTGCATCTACCACGAAATTCACTACTTGTCGTTAGTAGAGGTCCATAGTTATAAGCCCATTGAAAGGCCGGTTCTCTTCGACACTCTTCAGAAACTCTCCCTCCATCATGTCTCGTTTGTGAAGGGTTGGTAAAGGAAGGCCCATTCAGATCTGAGAGTTTGGAGTGTTGTCGATGCGACTTTTTCCTTTTAAGGCCCTTATTTTCTTCTCTTCGGAAAAGAAAAGGGAGGGAAAGGGGTGGATAAGAAAAAACCTTGAATGTATGGAAGGAGGGATGGGCCCGTTAATGCATAATCCACCATGCTAGCCTCATACCCATGCAGGAAACAGGTTCACCTACTTACATCCCAATAACCTGGCCCTACAATTATATGGGGCATTGAGAAGTAAAAGATCACGGGCTTATACTATCTAAAGTAGATGCCTCCCATAAGCTGTGAGAGGCATGGCTGCATTAACTAAAACCCACTAAAGGCCTACCATATCATGGTCAAGCTCTTAAAGACAAAGGCCATCGACCAACTATCCTTGGAGCGATCACGAAGAGGTGTTTGTAATGTCCTGGTTCGAGCATTGCCATAGAATAGTAGGGAGAAGGATGAGATCTCCCAGAGATGTGTACTAGGTAATGTCGGGATATAGGTCTAGGGAAGGAGAACCATTCAAGTGTACCACAAAGCACACCCTACTATAACTATTCTAAAGGGGGGGTGGGGGGGAAAGTAACAAACTGCAAAATAAGTTTCACGGGAAGGTTGGGGTTAGCCTCCACGAACTCGAACCCACAAGTGAGAAACTAGTGATTCATCCCCGAGTGGGAATATCACACTGGTGTCATCGTCGAAAAGCTCTATTCCTCCTCACCCTTATGGGAAAGCAATAAATCAACTTAAAGGCCAAAATATAGCCTAACTTGGAGGTCGGGTGGAGCACATCAAGGGACAATGCTTGATAGAACTGTGACCATCACTTTGGCTCAAATTGTTGGGCATTTAGCTCTCTAAGTGCCTGCAACATGTTGGAAAAACAAGGCCCTTAAAAAATAGTAGGGCATGTGACCATCGTGGAGGAACACTAGAGCATTCGATATCTGAAGGTAACCACCTCCATGATGAACAGATCGAAACACCTCTAATCGGTGCATCTCAGTAAAACCAAAAGTGAACCCCCCAAATATCTAAAAGGCAGTGATACCTACCACAGATCTCATAATAAACCGGGCAACAATAGAACAAGTGTTCCTTTGTCTACACTTCATGTAAGGAGCAAAACCTGCAAATTTGTCACTCCGTGGAAAGATGGGGGGTTGTCTTCACCTTCAAATGGTGGAACATGCTCGTAGTCATCCAAGAGTAATGCGAAGCCCGTGCATCAAAGGGTTTTGGAGATAGCCCGACTAAACAATGAGGCCCTTTGAAATCTATAAGCACTGCCAATAATAACTACAATTTATGACTATGGGGTCTTTGCAATCAAGGAAATTTGAGTGTAGCTCCTATGAATGTCACTCCTTGTAGTTGCGTTCACTCTTCTATAGGAGGTAGAATATGGGGGACTAGCTGATAGGGGTGGAAAAGTTAGTCACTCCCCCTGGCAATAATTCATCCTATCATAGTCGTTGGTCTCCCTTCTTCCTGGCCATTAGCCCAAGCCTACCCCATTATTGGCTCCCCGTCTCAAGGCTAAAATGCCTATATCCCCTAGTCCTATGGCTTGATCCCACTCCACTAGGAATGATCCCATCACATTAAGGTATCATGGTTGAAACCTTTGATGAAAGGGGCAGCCCTTACTATCTATAGGCCCAAAGCTGAAGCAACGGAACTAGATATAACGGCAATAGCTATATCTCCTTCAGAGTGGGAAAAATCTATCTCAATCATACCTACGCATCCATCTGGCTATACTCGCAATCATTACTAATATCTTCTATTGCCATTCCATCTATCTTTCCATATCATCCTTTGTTGCATCTCTACCAGGGGTGGCACCTATTAGTTAGAAACAGTTGGACCATCAGTTAGAGGAGGTGAAACCCCTATAATAGAACCAAAAATGAGCTAGTTTTTGTAGAATCTCAAAAGTGCCTTACAATCTATAGGGAAATAGCGGTGCCATAGAATAGTAGGGCTATTGATTTAGTGCCAGTGGGTTACATAGTTCCATCAGCTCCAGGGAAACTAACTTGACCAGGAGGCCAATAAAAATCTAGGCAGCTAGAGCAGGTGATATAGAAGAATCAAATCAAACAGGAATAGTGGCCCTATATTCTAAAGGCTAGGCACCTTTATAATATAGGGCCAAAATGTTTCTATTAGTAAGAGCATTTGGGAACTGGCTATTAGCTATAAACCAATTATTGGGGAATCCATATCGCCCTACCCCTACTATTTTAAGGGGAAGGGAGGTGTAAGAGTGTACGGGGTGTGGGATAAAGAAAATTGATTGATAGAAGCTAACTATCTATGGCAATCACAACTTTCTACTTTATGGCATATCAAGGTATGGAAAGCAGTCAAAAGAATGGGTATTTCTGCATCCATCACTCATTGGAGCTTCTGTACTAGAAGGAGCATACACTTGATACAATGGCAGGAGAAGGAAGTCAACCAGTATTAGCTAGAAACCCCCATAGAATAGTAGGGCCAGGATCAGCCCCATTACCCGTATATTTTCCGTTAGGGATGGAGCATAAAAATAGGAGCCCTATCAATTCTATGGGGCGGAGCTTATATCTTAGTTGAAGCTTTCTATCTACCAGTTGGAATGGACCATAGAATAGTAGGGGCTCGTAGGACTAGCAGCCAAAGTGAATGTATAAGGAACTGAATCCCCTACTATTCTAAGGGGGCTATAAAGTACCGATCCTCTTAATACTCCTTTGGGCCAATCAATATAGCTAGCGCAACTCTATCCATTACACAAATAAGCCCCATAGAATTTTAGGCCCCTTAAAATAGTAGGGCGGATCAATGTTGAAACTAGATGATTTATAAACCAATCAACCTTGGATTCAGGTAATGGCAAATGGATGAAACAAAGCTCCTAGGGCGAGGTAGAGTAGAAAATGTGGGCCTTAAAAAATAGTAGGGGTGCTGGCCAATAGGAATGGGATTGAAAAGTGCCAGGGAATCTTAGGCTAGGGTGAACAACTTTTTTCCTCCCTATCAAATGCATATGGGAAGTAACGCAATAGAAGCTTTATTCAGCCCTACCTTAAAATTCTATGGGCTATGGGCAGCCCCCTACCTAAAATTCTATGGGCTATGGGTGGCAACAAAAGAATGAGATGCCTACAATAATATAGAAGGGGGGCCCCTACTATTTTTGAAGGGCCCGCCTCGAGAATAAAAGGGAATATAATTGTTGGGGGCAAAGAAACCAAACTATTAGCTAGAAACCCCCATAGAATAGTAGGGGTTAGCACCTAGGGTAGTTTACATTGATATTGGAAGAAAGAACGGAGGCAAGTAGGTGGAGTAACCAAATATGAGTAAGTAAGAGAAATAGTCTTTATAGCTCCTTACTATTCATAGGCAGGTGGCAAGGCTTTATTCACACATGCGGGTACTATAGCTATGGGTAGGTCAATCAGTTTATAGCTAATCACAAGGCCTATTATACTATCTGAAAACTTCCCCCAACCAAAATCTAGATTCTATCGAAGTCTATGCGGGCACTTCATTCAAGTGTGGATAGGACTTGACTCGAAGTAGAAAAAGAGAAATAGAACACTGGAAAACCTTGAAATGGTGGAGGAGCTGGTCCCTGTACCAATGTACATATCTACATTTTGATCTACATCTCAAAAAGGTATTTGCGGTGACTAGAAGAAGCAAACTGCCTTTGCTGGTGCATGAACTACTCTACCAAGCTAGGTATGGGTAGGACTCAGTGACGAAATAGGCCCCACTAGTTTATTGGTCAGCTCAGCCTCGGAACTAGAAACTCTTTGCTAATTGCAACTATCAACCGGGCTGATGGTTCTTTGTCTCCCTAGGTATGGATAGGACCCACTACCCCTATTCATTAGCCCTTACCTGAACCCCTTTCTGAACCTTTCTCTTCCCTATTCCAGTTAGCCCCACCCCTTGTACCTTTCATTTGCCTGTCGGTTGGATTGATTCGAACTAGAATGATTCGGGGTGGGTGGTGCCCCAGCCGAATAGTAGGGTAGGGACCTTTATTATATTATTCTAGCGAGCTAATGGTTCTATTGGCCCCCCATCATATTATATTGTAGGCATGTTACCCCCTAGCTCCTACTATTATAAAGGGTAAAGGGAATCTGCCTTTAGAACCAAACCAAACCCCCCTTCGGGGTCAGGGCCGGCTTTCTCGCCAGGCGGGGCCACTCCCAACCCTGGCACATTTGTTTCCCACCCCTTAGAATAGTAGGGAAACCCCGATTGGAAATATAAAACAATGGCCCTTTGAACTATAGTGGAGGGGGCTAGAGTGCCTATTATTTCCTTAGGCGCTCTGACCTGACACAATAGTAGGGGGTAGGGGTCATCGCCAACTATCTCAACTATCTCCTACCTAGAGTGCCTATTATTTCCTTAGGTGCCCTGACCCGGCACAATAGTAGGGGGTAGGGGGTCTAGCCAACTATCTCCTACCTCTGCATGCAGAGTGCCTATTATTTCCTTAGGCGCATTCCAATATTAAGATAGTTCCTTATCCAATAATAGAATAATAGGGCTATAGTTGTGCATTCAAAAGTAGAGATCGATTCGTAGAGAAGGGTGTTCATGTGGGCCCCTTTATTAGTTGTCTAGACTAGATTAGAGATTCTATATGTAACATGCCCCCCCCACTATAGAGGATAGGGCCCTCTTGCCCTATAAGTTAAACTGGGAAAAACACGGGGCGATCCGAATAATATAGAATAGGACAGGTGATGGTTAAAGTCACCTTTGCCAGATTTCCCTACTCAAAATCTAGGGCCAGCCCCTTAATTTCTAAGGGGAATCCCCATTCATTTCTAAGGGGCATGTTATGTATAGAATCTGAACCCCCCTACCCTGGGCCTTTAGAATAGTAGGGCCATCACTTTCTCCTATGAAGGGCCAGGCCGCCCCGACCGGGAAAATTCATTTTTTGGAAATGTTACTTTTTCCATCATGCTTCCTTTGGTGGCCCCGGTCCCCTACTATTCTATGGGGTGGGCATGTTACATAGATAATTTGAACCCCCTACCCTAGAGGAACAATTCTAGTTATAGTTCTTTTCATTTCTCAGCCTGCTCTATGGGTGGGAGGGCCCCTAAAATTCTATGGAGCAGGTGAACCAGCAGCGGCATAGGTAGCATAGGCATAGGAAGCTAGGGCTAAGGCAATAGAGCCAGTTGTTGTTCCAGTAGCAAAGGTGGTTGAAGTCAATCCATACACAGGAGTAGCAGCGAGTGTAGGCAGTTCCTATCCCTAAGATCTAGAGCTAGTTTACTTCGTTGCTCAACAAGCAAAAGTAGCATCATCAAAGGAAGGAGCAGATCCAGTAGCATATCCCGTTAGAAACCCAAAAGCATAGGTGGTTAGCAGCAGTGTACGATTGAGCATTGTGGATGAGCAGCATGTGCCTAAAATTCTATGGGCTCTCCTCTGATGAGTAATAAATGACTCGGTGGTTAGTAGAATGCGAGTGAACCAGCGGTGTAATGGGTGAATCCTGGTGATTGGGTAAGAAAGTGGATAAGCGGTGGGTGATGTGCTTCTTATTCTCGATGGATTGGACCGGATGGGTGGTATCAACATGGGCAGGTCCAGATTTCTATAGATTCAGTTTCTCGATTTGCTACTGCGTGGATGGATACCACAGATGGATTAATAGCGCGTGGATGAGCAGCCTGTAGGTGACCCAGTAGCAGTAGTAATGGGTGAATCGTGGTTATTGGATCAGTAATTTGCATCAGTAGATGGCTAATATCGGATGGATGAGCAATAGCATGTGGTTGGAGCCCCCTACTATTATAAAGGGGCAAGTAAGCAATTGCTGAGCAACAGCCTGTGGGTCAACCAGTAATGTGGAAGAATCGGTGGGTTTGGACTGGATGGATAGCATCATCTGCATGGGCCCTACTATTATAAAGGGGGTTAGATCTTTACACCTTAAACCTTTGCATGTCCCTTGCCAACTTACGCATGATTCTAGAGGATGCGCTAGCAGGCTCGACCAAAGGGAGATGAATTTGAGTCTCGCTTCTTTTGTTAAAGCCTATTGCAGTTATTTCTTTTATAGTGAATATGCTGTGGTTAACCATAATTATGAATCAGGTGATCCCGTATGAATGATGGCATTTCCAGTATCTCTCAGGCCTACATGATAATGACCACTCCCCACTCCAGGCGGGAACAAGATTGCTGTTGATCTGGTTCAAAACTTTCCCCGGCCTTATTCTATGTGGTTATTCAGCTCTTGTTGCACTTTATAAGGTTATTGCTGCGTCTTATTCTTATGATTTTCTTTATCTCGCCATGCCTGATCTTAAGTCTAAGCCTAAACTGGATCTTGAGTGAGATGCACATTTTGATTCTTGACGAAAAGGGAATTATTCTCTTGCCTCTGCTTCACCTTCACCCCCATGCTCAAGTCCCACCTCCTGAGTGATTCTGATTGAAAGTGGGTAGGATATCAATATAGTGACTAGTGAGCATGATGGTAGGATGACTGCATATGGCTTTAGTAGGTTTAGATCTTGACATCTTCTATTCTAGTCTTTAACCTAGCTGACGTCTGTATAATGATTGAGAAGTCATAGTTTCACATTCAGAACTTATTAACGCCACCCATAGTAGTATAGGCTCCATATGAATATGCCTAGGTAACTAATATCTTGAATCAGGTGATTTATCCCACGCTGCCGGAGTATGGCATTTCATATTAGATATTTCAGGCTTTGAAATGAATAGCTGCGATCTGGCTTCCTTTATTTATTACTTCCTTAATACCAAAGATGAAATGGTGATCATTGATCTCATTGATCCTGTTCCCGTTAGGGTAAATAAAGCTTCCTTCTTTTCATGTTCCAGCAGAGCCTAAGAATAATGAGAATGATGATTATCCACCGCTTTATATTGAAATGAATGAACTGCCTTTTTATTCTTTGCAAAATGGGTCCAAATGCAGTCCCACCCCTACCTACTATTCTTCTGAATAGAAGTTCCCATGTTTTTTTTTCCGAATCGTACTTGGATTATCAATGCTTAGTTTAGCCGTTAACAACTTAAGAAAGAAAGTAGTTTGTTTGTATGATTATCGGTAGTAGTTTTTTTTCGCTTGTTCCACTACTTTGTTCCATTGCCATTGGTGATTGCACCGGCCATGGAGTGTATTTGTATGAGCAAGTCAAGTAGGTGATGCGCAAGCAGATGATTAATACCAAATCCTAAACTCCTATCCAGTTGGTGTGGAGTTTGCTGGAATTGCCTGTGGTGAAGCATGGAAAGTGACTTCCGAACCAGCGATGGGGAAGAGGGAAGGGGTAAGTAAGAATGTAGCTTAGCCTAGGCATGACATAGGTAGCATGCTATTCGTCCCCATGAGCTACTACTTCAGTGAGCTGGTCTCATACTCATTTTCCCACACTTCAAAGATTGATAATGATAATGAATTGCCACCCAGCACATATGCAAGATTTTATGGATGGCTCCAGCTAGGTAAACTGGATTGTCCTATAGGTTCTAGAAAAAGACTTCTATATGTGGTGGTCTTGACTCCTACTAGTTTAAGTATCCATGTGTGGGCATCAGCGTATTTACCGTTGGAACTACCTTCCCGCAAACAAATGGATAGCGGGTAGAGAATATGATAATGAGGTGTGACAACTTGCGACCTTCCCATATCTAATCATCAACATTGGCAGCCAGAATTCTTAATGTATCCATTGACATGAGTAGCAGATCTCTAAGCTGTACCTACCGTGGAGCACTTGATCTTATACCCTTGACTATACCCTTGATGATAATAGGTAGAGCTTACCACATGCGTTAAGGTCCTATATTGGCGCTAACGTGTATTTGCTGGCGCCTTCGTTCCTATTGCTAACCTCTCTCTTTTTCCCTTTCATTATTGAATGAGCTAGGTGGAGGTTCCCACCCACCTTATCCTAGCGGCGTATTATAGCAAGTTGATCCTTAGAATAGTAGGGTGGGGGTAGAACTACAATTCTTAATTCCCCGGTTGCAACCAGCTAGAACTATAGATAGTTTGCATGGGCGGAAACTAGAGTTCCAGAGGCATGTTACATATGTAATCTGGCATAACGGCCCCTACTATTCTAAGGCTAGGTGGGGGGATATTGGCTAAGTTTTCTTGGGCATGTTACGTATAGAATCTATTCTTTCTCACCCTAGGGAATTCTAGTTCTAGTTTAATTCTAGATAGTTCATTTTAGAGTAGGGCAGCACCTCCAGCACAACATTATAGAGTAGGGTAGCACAACTATAATGCCGAGGGGGGAATTATAGCTTTAGTTCCTTAGCAGCAGTTTTCCAGAATTATAGATAGTTGCAGCAGCACAATGGCACTATAGTTCAGCAGCGCTCTTTCTATAGTTCAGCAGTTTTCCAGCACAACTATCATCAACCCAGCACTATAGTTCAGCACAATTCTAGCTATAGTGAAGCACCTCAGCAGTAGTTTCCCAGCACCCATAGAATTGTAGGGCAGCATAACCTAGAGCCATAGAATTTGAAAGGAAGGTAATTCCATAATCTGCCTATCCCGACCTACCTATAGTTGTAGGGGGTGCCTTCAAATTATATGGTTCCCCATAGAATCTAGGGGAAGGCTAGATAATTTGAAGGCCCTCGCCTCCATGCCCTACCCCCTACTATGGAAAAGGGAATGGGCAACTTACGGCCATATAATTTGAAGGTTATACCTCCCAACTATAGATAAGTTCGCAAATTGAATGAAGGTGAGGTATAACCTTACCCTAAAATTATATGGGCTATGGGCCTATATGAATAATGGGCTAAACTACTGAAGATGGAGGGATCACGAAAAGGAGAACTAGGGTCCAGTCAGAAATATCTAGACGTCACATCACCCTAATTCATTATTAGTTACTTCATCTAGAATGAGAAAGCAAACAAAGATGAATCAAAGATACATACATAGATAGATAGGACAAAGATACAGAGATAGATAGACAGATGGATAGATAGATAGGTAGATGCAACTCATCACTCACTAGTCTAGATAATCCTATATCAACTATATAAACTACATTTAGCAGCTTCCCTACCCACAGCTAACGAAGACATGAAGCCACTCATCCAATTATCCTTAGGCCTATTATAAAGGGTAAAGGGTAGGGCCTCCCTTTCTGGTCCCCCTCCCGGGCTGTTGATAGCGGTGAATGCAGAGGATGCTCTGGTCGAGTGGATCTGCAAAAGCCTTCTTTCCGATCCGGCCACCAGAGAAGGAATAAGTATTTCATTTGGATAGCGATTGCTCTTATCACCCACCATCGGTTGAATCCCTAGCCATCCCAGCCCCTGCTTCCATTGTTTCCATTCTTGTCCGGAGACATCCCCTACTATTCTAAAGGGCCCGCCCCTACTATTCTAAGGGACTTTTTCTATGATCATAGAAAATTAGGGGGGCCTGATGAACAACTCGGCCCGATTCCACTCATTACTTGACCTCACAAAGCCCTACTATTCTATGGGGCATGTTACGTATAGAATCAACGGATAGAAGAGTAGGGAAATAATAGAATAGTAGGGCATTGCGGGCTTATGATCTATCTCCTCCTGCCCGCTTACCAACCCTTACCTGGAAAATAGTAGGGGGCCTATAATGGTTCTAAAGGCAGATTCCCTTTACCCTTTATAATAGTAGGGGGTAGGGGGTCCTATAAAATTGTAGGGGGCCCACCCCCTCACTATTCTATTGGGGCCCCTACCCCGCAAACCCTATTATTCAAACAGCCCTCTCCCATAGCCTGAACGTAAGTGAAGGATTCGGCGGAATCCTTTCATTCAGGAAAAGGCAAAATCTTGGACTAGCGCCCTACCCCCTACCCCCTATTATTTGTAAGGTCATCCCGACTATAGAATAAAGGCAAATGCAGTGAGAGAAAGCTCATTCCGACTATAGAATAAAGGGCGAATGCAGTGAGAGCAAGGTGATGGATGGGAATGGGTAGATGAGGTGGAATCCGCACATTTATTTACATGAAGGATGAGGTTATCCCGCCTATAGAATAATGGGCTTTAGTAAGTATTCTGTTATCCTGTAATCTTCCCGAAGGTGAGAGTAGGGGTAGCACTTGAAGATGCTGATGCAACACAATTATAGCTATAGTGAAGCACATCAGCAACACCTCAGCAGCACAATAGCACTATAGTTCAGCACCCATAGAGCTATTGTAGGGCAGCACGACATTATAGATAGTTCAGCAGAACTATAATGAGAGGGGCAGCACTGTTCCAGAACTAATTTATGGGGTTGCAGCACCTCAGCAGTTAGAACTTCCTATAGTTGTTGTGGAAGCCAGATTCTATACATAACATGCCTAGCAATTATTTAGAAAGGAGAACCTCTGCACCAGTAGGCTTATTGTTGGTTGAGAAATTCTAGAAATGCCAGGGCAAACATCATTGTCTGGTGAATATGACTGGCCCCCTCTGCAGGGAGGTAGATTATTCGACCCCCCATACCCCCCTCCCCCCCCATAATTATAGTTGAACTATACTAGCAACCGGGGGCCATAGAATTGTAGGGCTTCTTAATAGTAGGGCTAACCCTACCTCACCTTCCGGCACATCAGATGAGGGATAACCTTTAGTCGATTGATAAAAGGAAGTCTAGTTCACCCCTACCTACTTACCTAAAATAGATTGATTGATTGATTATTGACCCCTATTATTATATTATTCTAGTTTCCCACTCAACCCTTTGAACTATAGCCTCCCACTCTGCTTCCCAACTATTCTAAGGCCCCCCTACCCCCCCACCCCCCCCATTATAGTTGTTGTTATATTGTGGGCATGTTACGTATAGAATCTCGAGATCGATCGTGTATTCAAACGGGCCCCAACACTAGAATAGAATTCTATTCTGACGAACTACCGATTCTAGTTTTTTCTGGTTCACCAGATTATATATGCCTATCAAATGGGGTGGGGTGTGAACTATTCTATAATTCATGCATGCACAAGAGGGCCAGCAAAAACATTATTCCCACCTCACCCTAGAGAAAGGTAGATGGCTGCCCTACTATTTGAAAGGGGGCATGTTACATATAGAATCTGAACCCCCAATAAAAGAATAATAGGCTACCATAGCCCTACTATTATAAGGTTAGGGGCCTCAATTATCTAGAGGGACCCCCCACCCCGCCCTATTCTATGGTGGAGGATATAGAAAAATTCTATGGCCCTACTATTCTAAAGGGGTTGGGTGGGAACTTAGGAGGAAAAAAGGGTCTTCCAGAACAATACAACTATATACCGACTACCTAGGGGTGGGTTGGGCCCACCCAACTAGAAATAGAGACAGTAGCTATCCAGTTCCAATCACAGATCTGGGATCCTGGAAGAAGTAGTGACGATCTATGAGCACATGGCGATTTCCTATCGCTCTGTCATTATGCATCACTCATTAATACTACTATAAGATATGGCCAGCTTTCCAAGGGGGGGCAATGCTAGAACATCAGAGTCAGCTCAGCTCTTTCGAGTGCTAATTGGCCAACCCCTTAGAATAGTAGGGCCCACCCACCCTGACTCTAGATTCCCCAAACCATCCTTCTTTGAAAACCGGGAGAGGATCGGCATCACTAGAGAAATAGAGAAGGGGGTTTCTTTCTCCCTTAGAATTTGAGGGGCCCGCTCAGTTTTCAATGCTGAAGAACGGCCGGGCTGGGAAGATTATTGAGAAACTAGGGCGTTGGATCTATCTGGCTACATGACGTGACCAGCTACCAAATGAATAACCAGATGATTTAGGTGGATTAGATGGGGAACCGGAGTGAGGAGCTAGGTATGCACCACATAGGGGAATTGGCACCAATAGGCATTGGCCAATTGATCAAATATCTCCAACAACAGATAGAAGGGGCCCCGGTACTATCGATACCATTCAGGCTCTACCATTGATAAGAGGTGGGCTTGATCTAGGGTTGGCTCTTCGCCCTACTCTTCTAATGGGGAATTCTGGTGATAAAGCCCTAGAAAATAATAGGGCCCCTCCCAGGGGGTAGGGGTAGGGGGTGAAGATTCTATGCGTAACATGCCCCATAGCCCCCATCAATTGAATGCCCTACTATTCTAAATGGGAAGGTGAGGGCCTATAGAAATAGTAGGGCTGGTGCAGAGGAAGGAGATTAATTTAGGGGAACAACGGATCATTACACTTTTGCAGCCAATAATTGCCTACTATTCCCAATGAGTGCTGCCCCTATAGAATTGTAGGCAAGTGCTGCCCCTATAGAATTGTAGGCAAGTGCTACTACTGATGTGCTGCTGAAGTGCTGCTGAGGTGCTGATCAGCACTGAAAAGGGCTACTGAGGTGCTGCTGATGTGCTTTGTTGGGAAGAGATTCTATATGTAACATGCCCCCTTCATAGTAGGGCCCCCACACGATATTCTAAAGGGTGAATAGTAGGGGCTACCCCTACCCCGAATAGCCCCACCCGCCCCCCACCCTGCATGCAGGTTATCATTGCATGTTATCAGGGATAACATGTAGGGGCATGTTACGTATAGAATTTGGATAGTTTACCCTCCCAACTATAGATGGTAGGGCTATAGATGGTAGGGGTTCAACTTTATTTAGGGGGTGCTTTAAATAGGATAAGGCATGCAATGAACTATATACTTCCCTTTTTCTATTTATATGGTTTGATATCTTCGTTGAACTTATCTTCATGAAATGAAGATTAGGGTTTCCCTCACCTTCCCTTGGCGAATAGTAGGGCATTCAGGTGAGGGCCTATAATTTATATGGCCTTGGTGGGCAGCTTGTTGTCCCTCCTGTCCCAAATCATTCATTCAATTTGGGAATAGCTGACCTTGTGACTCGGGATCACCATTCATTAATCCAATGGCTTAAGAGGAATAGCAAGAAAGATATCAGCTACACTCTTTCTCAGATAGGTCAAATCCCTCTGCCAGGTCTGCTGTTCAATTCAAGTGGGTATGCATCTATAGTGCACCTGCCCCCGGTTCAATTGAGTGAATCTCATAACCCGACTTCTGGTTCTGCTGGGAGATAGGTTAAATAGCTCAATTCATTAGGCTGCCATTCATCATTCTAACTCTATTGCAGGGGAACAACATAACTCTTGAATGGATGCTTGAGTGGGATGAAAACACATGGGATAACAGGAAACATTGCGTTCAAGCCCCTCTTTCTCCAGGAGAAACTCTGGGCGGGCCTTACTATCTCTAGGGCTCCATCTTAGTTCGGTCCAACCAATGCCTTCTATAAGGCGGTGGTGGGTGCCTCAATCTGGAGAGGAAGAGGATTTCAGGGTTCATAGCGGTCTCATATACATAAAATCCTACCTTTGCTGATTCTCATCTGACCACACTTTTGCCAAATAATAGTGCCGGGGGAGGCCTGAAGCTCGAACGAATCCCTCTCATCTTGGTCTGGTTATTCCTGTAATGGCAGTGGCCAACCATTCTGTTTCCCTACCCTATATTTGAAAGGGCCCCCGAATAGATTATTGGCCTCAACCACCTATCAAATTGTAGGGTGTTCGGGTTTAAGTGCCTTTAGCCCCCCTGGGAGGAGATTAGTTTAGGGGGGCTCCAGATTAAGCTCCATTGATTTAAGAACTATTGAGAAAGATAAGCATGAAGACTAGGTTCAGTTTCAGATAGGGAAGAAGGGGTGTTCGGCATTCCATCGGGCGCCCTACTATTATAAAGGGCAATGACTATCTTTTCATCCATCTATCCTTCCAATCGACATTATCAGGTGTATTAACAACCAAGGATCAAACGGTGGAGTACAGTTCTTTGCCAATAGCCTATCAACAGTTCATCTTCATTCAAAGGCAGGCAGACAGAAGCTGAGTGCTTGAGGTGCATGCTACTCCACTATAGCAAGCAGTCCGATCTGAAGCCCTATCTAGCTATGGGCGGTTTGAAGCCCCTCTAGGAAATAACTCTCTCTCGGGCGGTCCAACACTGGGTCCAATACCAACTACAACGTATAGGAGCCCATCTGGTCCTCTCTATCTCATCTCTGAATCTGAGGGAGGTGGGATACCTGGCCGTGGCTCAGTGAAGACTGGGCCCCCCATTCAAAAATCAACTTTCTATAGTTCGGGCTGGCCCTATTATCAGATTATTCCACTATAATTCTATGGGCCTACTATTCTAATGGGGCTAGTTGGCCCCTAAAATTCTATAGGTAGTCGGTAGATGCAATTATGGTAGGATATAGTTGCATGCAGAGGTAGATTAATTATGGGAGGAGACGGTGTGAGTGGATAAATCCCCTCTTGTTCACATGGGAAGCAACCCCATCCGGGATGGAAGCACTAACCAGAAGTCGATGGGGGATAAATAAATACATGTCCCACCTGGCAGTAAACTTCGATCTCTCAATCCCCTCCCCAAGACATCTTGAACTCAGGCATCTCAATCTTATTGAGACAGACGGGCGCTTCTCCAATAAAGGAAGGAAGGGTCCGAATCCTCCCTACCCTTCTGGCACACGACTACCTACCCTTTGCCACTAATCCATTTAGCACAACTCTATCTCCGGCATTGAATCAGAATTATTCTATAGAAAGCTCATTCGGCTTATCAATCCAGCTAGCTCATCATGGCTCATTTAGTCAGGCGAATGTGTCCGCTGGGTAATCTATGAAAGATGCCTATAATAGTAAGGGCGGTGCTAGGAGGTGAGGCTTAGGTGAGGCATATTCGCAGGTTGGGGGCCCCCCATCCAGCTAACTAACTGTCATCCAGCTAGCGGCAGCTAACAACAGCTAACAAAAAGATTGATTAGTTTCGGCCGGCAAAGAACCATAAATCGAGCCAGAGTAGTTGATGGAGATTGGATTGAAACTCTCAGATGTGAATGCTTAGATAATAGATTCCATTTCACTCTCAGTTGTTAGTCTATAGTTGATTGATTTGGTTTGTTACAGCAGAAGTGGCAGCACCTATGACCCGCCCAGTGTTTGTTTACTGGCCCCCAGGTTGAAACTGGCTACTAGTAAATTGGATTAGGGGGAAGGGTTTATGTTGCCCCATTCCATGATGCACCCTAGCCCTACAATTTTCTAGGGTAATTCATGGGACCTTAAAGAATAAAGGCAGGCGGCCCCCTTTCTATATAATAACGATCACCACTTCCTCTACCCGCTTCTAATAAGGAAGCGGTAGGGGTGGCGCAGCTGGACTTGAAACACTTGCAAAGCTAGCAACTATATCTTCCAATTATCTAGATGGCCACTTAGCCATAAAAGTAGCCCTCAAGAGATATGTTGAGAGAGAGAACTATATGATCCCTATTCATGGATCCCCATGCCCTACTATTCTAAAGGGAACGCCTGGTGTTTTTTCTATTTCATGAAACCCAATCTTGGTATGGAGAAGCATCATTCACACAATCTTATTGTGTTGGAAGGCCTTCCGATGCAGATGACCAACCCTTTAGAATAGTAGGGCGCGAATAAAGGCAGCTCCTATTCTTCCATCAGATGTGATAGATAGAGGTAAAGTCAAGCTGTGGGGGAGGGGGAGAGGTACTAAAGTCCACATGTTCCTTCGTGGGGATGTGATTTTAGGACCGAGAAAAGCCACAAATACTCTACTAACCCCCTATAATTTAATAGGCAATCCCTGCTCGTATATCCGAGGTATTATTGGCTCGTACCCTGCTGCTGGGGCATTATTAGAAACAGCCACCATAAGAAACTATAGGCAAATCATGCTTTGGGTACGCTTTGTACATGGAGGGGTGGGGGAACCCCATTTCGACCCACCGGGAGCCTATAGTTTCTTATGGCTCTCATCCTCCCCCCTAATATTTATAAGGCAGATGGGAATCGCCCATTAGAATAGTAGGGGACCCACCCATTCAATTTATTTCTTCAGGTTATCAGGCCCCTATAATCCCCCCCACCCCCCCTCTAGAGAATTCTCGGTTAGT
>MU227769.1:907606-944825 GCA_018584345.1 Thuja plicata
TTACACCTAGTATTGAGCATTGTGATTCTCAAGAGGATCCTTGTTTGGAACTGGCTATCATTCCTACTATATTGGATATAGTCCCTCTTGTGAGTTTCCCACCTACCCTAAATAACATAAGCCAAGAGGGGGAGGGTTGACAACATGCTTGATTGGCTCATCCTTTATGATAGCCCTTTTTGTGTTTGTATGTTGTAATGTGCTTCCCCCATAATGTGTTTCTAAATGTTTTTTAGATTCTTTTATACGACCCTTGTTACTTTGTTGGTGCAAGGCGATAAAAGAATAAAAAATCTCGTTCAAATCCTCTATATGTATCTACATTCTTCTATATGTTGTTTCATGTTATGTTGCCCTTGTGTTATTTTTTGTAACAATTTTCCTTATACAATCTTCTTGGATCTGTGACATGGTAGCACTAATTCTTTTTGGTCCCCAGGGTGTGGTCTGAAAAGATTCTTCTTCGTAAATCTATAGTTTCTTTTCTCCTTTGTGATTGTAGTTCTACTTTCTTTGGGGAATGATGTCAATTCATTTTCTATAATATTATATTTCTATGTACATGTTATCTTATGATCATACTGACCCCACATTAGGTAGATCCCTTTTGTGTTCTTATGTATGTTTATGTTTTATTTCCCTTGATTTGTCTTCCTTTGGGGGCATCTCGCAGTGGAAATGTAATTTGTAGAGTTGCTTATGTTTCTGTTAAACTCATTGCTTCTGTTAAAGTGTTAGCAATGAATTTAACGTGGGGGCATACACTCTACTCACTTTTTTCACACACGCACATTCAAGATACTTTTAAAAGATATAAAAAAAAAACTTTTCCCTTTATGGATTAAAAGAAGCTAATCCTTAAAGTATGGTCATTTTTACTTTTTAGGATCTCTTGATCCCTCTAGTTTAAATTTACACTGATCTCTTGATCACGCCAATTTTCAATTTACAATAATTTTATCCCTTTAAGAATGGATCTCCCTGATGGGTTGACTAGTGAGTAGCCACATTCACTAGGCAGTTCAATTCCATCTTTCTTGTTACGCCTTTTTGTGTGGTTCACAATAAGACATAAGTTCTTATCGGGTGAGATAATCACACCCTTTTCTCTCTCTACTTAACTAAGTGATGTCTCTCTTATCAGGATCTTAAGGTTGATAAAGACTTAAGTCACTTGGGGGCTTGAGGGTTTCTTTATCCCTTTTGGATTCAATAAGATTGTCTTTTCTATATATTCTCCTTTACCAAGAGTTTGTGTTGAGCTCATACTCTTGCTAAAGTGGGGGTTAAATGTATAGTCATAAAATGGAAGCACTTTCATTATAGATGTGTTTAGCCTTTTGAGTAAGTGGTTTGGGGTCATGGAAAGCACCTTGAATGGGTTCCTGATCTTCACATGGCTTCCCCCAGTTCTGTCCCTCTTTCCACTCCTGTTTAGCCTTATTTTTGCATTCTGAACTGCAGACTAGTGATTCTAGGCTTCAGAGTCAGGGTCGACCTTTAAGGTCTATGTTGACCTCGACCCTAACCTAGGTCAATGTGAAACACCTTGACCTAGGGTTCAGATCCTGGGTTCTCATAGATTTTGGAGGTCAGCCTTTGCAAAAAGTATTTCCCGCTTCTGGGTCGGCTATTTCGGGTTCCGAAGCGTTGATTCCAAAATTATATTTAATATAGGTCCTCTCCTAGGGGTAAAGGCTTTAATGGGAATTTAATCCTCCTATGTATGCCTCCTTAGAAGATTGTGCCCTAATTCCATATAAAAGGGAAGCTTTCTCTCTCATTTTCTATAACCATCAAGGAAGCAAGATTGAAAATTATCATCAAGCATCAAGCATTCCTAATTGAGATCAAGCATTATCAAGTGAATTTAAAACAAGAAATCAAGAAAGATTTCAAGCAAGCATTCATTCATTTAACCATCATTTTTCATGAAGGAGATCCATTGGAGGTCATTGAAGGATTGAAGCTACATGGTGCCCTTTTGGTGATCTCTCCATCCATCTTCTTCCAAGCCTCTTCTAAACTCAAGAACCCATTCAAGCCTTGGTTTTGGAGATCTATAAGCAAGAGATTGAAGACATCCTATCTTTATACATTCCACATTTTGAAGCATACTTATGGATTCAAGGATTTGAATCCTCCACAATGACTTTTACAAGAAAGGTGAATTTATGCATTTACTTTGTCCATTTCTGCAATTTCAATTACATATATTTTAGGTTAATTCCAAAACTAGGGTTTGACCAAGGCAAACCCCTCCCCCCCAACAAACAATCTCCTTTTTCTTGTAGGTTCAGGTACAAAATAGTTGATTTGAGACCACATCTGGATACCCTTTTCGACAAACTTCTGAGATCCGTGAACAGAGTCACTTTTAGATCTGTGTAGGTCAAGGTCGACATTATTGGGTCAGGGTTGACATTTGTGGGTTAAGTTTGACCTTTTTCATAAGACAACATTGGAATGGAAAAATATTTCTGGGTTTTGTTCGTCTCTGCATTTCGATTCAGGATCAACTATCAATTTTTCCAGAAACTTAATACAGACCTTAGAAAATAAGATTCTTTGATCTACAATATTTCAAGGTTAGTGCATTTCTCCTACTTCTTCAATTACTGTCATATATCATTTCTATGCATATAATTAACACAATTTAAGGTATCTCCTTTGTTATTCTCCCTTCCAAATAGTTGGTTCATTTGTGCATTAACCCTTCTTTGAGGTTGATCAATTTGGATCTCCCATTTGTGCATTTGAGAACAAAAAGGAACATGTTATCTTCTCCTTAATCACAATTTTAATACTTAATCAATACAATTCAATTAGAGTTAAGGAATTCAATACATTCTAGGCAACTTAAAGGACAATTTACACATCAACACTTTACATTTCAAGATAATCAATTCACAAGCAATCAATAAGTCAAATCAATCATTTTATACCTTATCCATTTTATCTATTACATTTTGGTAACATTTATCAATTTATTATCTTACATTATAACAACCACTATTTCATATCTTACATTCATACAACTGATTCATCACCTTTAGCCACTTCTTTTTCTCTTTTTCCCACTCTGTCAGTTCCACTAGAATTTCAGTCACAATTGAATTAACTACCTCATGAGTCTTAACCAACTAATTGATATACTTAATCCCCTTTTGTATCATGATTTGTATCTACTTAGTGTAGGCATATGCAATCAACTTATTCTTTTGAATCTATTCCAGGGTCTTCCTCACATATAGTGAATGTGGGTCAAATGACCGCAGAGCAACAGTTAAAGGTGGAGGACTAGGATCTCAAACTTCTTGAATGAACTCAGCCATCCTCTTGATTGTCACTTTCATCTCATTTTTGTCCTTCCCATCCTTAAAAGACCTATGATTGATCTTTTTTGTATACTTTTCCAGATGCTTTACATCAGCTACCCTAGTTGCATACCCAAGATCTATCTTTTCAACTATAAAATCATCTGCAGTAGCTTTAGAAAGTTCTTTATCATTCTTGGGAACTATACGCTTAGCAAACCCGTGCCCTATTTTTTCATCAACGTCTACTCTGGATTCCAGTTTGATCCTTTTTGGTTTCTCTGAGGAACCCAAACATTTTCTCACCATATCTTCAATCGGCAATGTTATTGGCAAGACATTCCTTTTCCTACTGATAGATGTCTCTAACCATTTCAAGGTGGGAACGGGTGTCTATTGAGATTCTTCCATTGCCCGGGTTGGAGTGGTAGGTGATGACATTGTAGAATATTTTATTCCCTTCTAATTATCCTTTTCTGGAACAACTTCTTCTGAAATAAAGTGCTTTGAGTTTACATCTCCCATAAAAGTATCCATTCCTTCTAAATCGATCACTTCTTTTTCCTCAATTGTCCCGACCTCTTTTTAGATAGCCCTACTTCTAGAAGTTCTTGTAGATGAAACTAGATGAGGAGACTTCTGTTTCTTTACCTTAGATTCAGAATTTTTTTTATTTTTAGATTTAGATTTACCTGCAACATAAACATCTTCATTAGAAATTGGGCTAGACTTTTCAATATGAGCATTAAGAACTGATCATCTAGTGTTGTGTTTTCTCTAAAGAGGTGGCTTTTTACTGGCAACCCATTTTTGGTTCTTTTTATCACACTAAGAGTCTTAATGGGGATACTCTCTCTTTCTTCAATATTCTAGTCAATCCCAGGAAGTGGTAGCCCTTGAATTGTCTCCACATAGTGTTTATCAGATATCTCTTCATCTTTCTCCTCTTCTATTCCTGTGGCATCAATGTCTGTCTTCAACTCAACTATTTGATTCAATTTCAATCGGCACCAAGACCTTCTAACCTCAAAATCATCTGCACAATTATCCCAAAAGTATTCCTTGTGAGGAACATGGCAAAATTCATAAGTCAGGTTAAAATGTCGAGCAGCATATGTCTTGATATCAAAATCTCCCCTAGTCTCAAAAATTTGCAGTTTTAATTTGTTCAATTCTTTCTCTAAATTAAGGGCATCAGAGGAATTATTACAAGTATAAACACCAAGCTGTATAGGAAAACTAGATTTATCCCTTCCCTTTATCTCTTTTAGGTCTTTGTGGACATGTGCCAACTGGCGAATAACTTATGTTATAACATGCAAGTGTAGGGCATACCTAGGTAGTTTTAATGGTTTCCCTTCAAACCCACCAACCCTTAGGTAAGTAAATCTTATGAGCTGTATGAAAAAACTACCAAAGGTGTTAAAATTTTTTTTATCCTCCTTTGACATTCTCGGCTAGATATTCCCCTGTAGCTCAAAAATCAACCTTCCTAGGAAAATACCATTAACTTTCATATAGCCGTCAACATGAAGATCCTTCTATAGATGGGGATAATAACCATATACCTTCATATTGGTAACATACAATTCATGATATAGACCATCCCATTTTCTAGTACAGGCCAACACATAAAATAGGTAGGAAGACATATAAAAACCACTAGCCTTTTCTGAATAATTAGCCAGTTGATGATGTTCATCAGCAATACAATTTGCCCAATCAATATACTTTTCCCTTCCCAAGGTTATCTTAATGAGGAAATACATCCAATACTGTCAGTAATAGGCATGACTATTACCCTTTATCCTATTCAACAAAATGACCAACTCTTCTACTTCAGGATTAAAATGATCTATTGTGAGGGGTTTGGGCAGCCGTGACCCTCCTCTTTTTGGTTCCAATAGCCATTGTTTAGCAATTTCATTTCTATAAATCTATTTCTTTGTTGAGAAAATAGAGTAGGAGGAAGCAATTGTCCATCCTTCATAGGGATCCTTCTTAGGAATGCCCATTGTTGTAAGGATGACATCTCAGTTTATGAAAGTAGGAAGGTTTCCACCAATTTTCTTGATACATCTCTCCTCTCTATCATATCTTCAGACACACTCTAACACCAGTTCTGGGAAAGGAGCCACCAAGGGAAATGCTGCTGCATTAGCTAAACCACTTAACATCACCTTCTCAATTATAGAACCAAGAACAAGGCTTTTAATATTACTGTGAATCTCCTCTAAGGCACCCATCTTTATCATTGTGTCATCACACTCAGGGAATGAACAAACCAAAGTAGAGGTTCCTCCAAAATTTTGGAGTGGGGGCTTCATATTTATTAAGAAGGATATCTATAAAAGACTGAGATTGCAGAAGAGAAAAACAAAGCCTTTCAATATCAAACTTTCAAATGTCTTCAATTTTGAATAGGAGCTCTAGGGGAGAAAAATACTAACTTGAAGATTGTGCACACCATAAGTTTCTCAAGATCAGAGTATACCTTCCACTTTCTTTGCCAACTTGATCATTTCAGAAAAACTTCACTATAGGAGTGACAACATGAACTCTCATTTATAACTGATTTTCAACAAAATATGCAAGATTTGCATTTAATGATGAAGTGGGCTTCAATTAAATCCAAAATGAGGCTTGGCTTAATGTGATCATTAAATATTGAAATCTTTGAATGATTGAAATGATGTATAAGTGTCACATCCAATAATGATTATATGTGCGGCATGCACGGGCATATTTATCCTCTGTCAGTTGTCCTTTTAGTCAGATCATCGCTGTCTTTTCACTTTTTCAATACACAAGTTCCGGTTGAACTATGAACATTGAAAAAGGCTATTTCAAAGTGTTGGAATTATATTGGAATGATGAACTAAGAGGGGAGGGGTGAATCAGTACCTCTAAATCTTTTCTTGGTTAGCCCATTAACCCTTAATCATCAGTTTGTAAATTTTCTTATCTAACTATTCATCTTTCTTTATGTATATGCAATCATATCATAAGTTCTTTAATATGTAACCATACAAGAAACATTCATGAAAATAGATAACACATGACACAAGATATGATATCACAAAAAACTCCTGTTAGGAAGTAAAAAACTACGGTGGGGATTGTTACCCACAAGACTTCACTATCTGTAGATAAGAAGGGGTTAGTTAAGGCTTACAATTGATCACTTCTGATGACCTACCTTGCTAGGAGTATTACAATGAAGACCTATTAAGATTTACTTCATTTGAAGCTTTAGCAACATTGTTAAGTGTGCACTCTGTTAAGAGATTTGTAAAGAACAATTAATTCTACCTTCTACAAAGGATTTTAGATGTGATGCACTTGTTAGAATACAATTACATAAGTCTTTGATCTGATGATGTATGCAATCTCTAATTGCTAATAATAGATCCAATAAAGCTTCCTATGTATGAGTAATCATCTTTCCATGATTGAATAATACCTTTGTCTACTCGTCAGTAGCCTCTGTGTGTTCTTGATAACTGATGTGATCTATTTCTGAACTTTGCATAAATTCTACCTTGTGCTCCTTAGATGCTCTTCGTGGCTATCAACAACAATGAATTCACAATTCACAATTGATTGAACATCTACTTATACTAGATTTTATCTCTATTCTTGATTCACACTTTGCAAGTTAACTCTAGATCCAAGGTTTACAAATTGACCTTGATCCTTAGTTAGATATGTTATAGATCCATTAAGATGCTTTAAAACATTTACATAAAGCTTGCTTGACCCTCAAGTAATG
The DNA here is from genome assembly GCA_018584345.1 of Thuja plicata. Classification (NCBI taxonomy): domain Eukaryota; kingdom Viridiplantae; phylum Streptophyta; class Pinopsida; order Cupressales; family Cupressaceae; genus Thuja; species Thuja plicata. The sequence continues at coordinate 914,696 of MU227769.1, forward strand.
ATTTAAAACAAATTAAAACTCTATAAATAGAATTACAATGCTTTATCGGACATGTAAAACTCAGAGCCACTTTTTGCGGGTTCTCTAACTGACTGTCAGTTCAAATGGTCGGTTTTCTTTGTTGTCAGTGTTCCTTTCTTGAACTATTCATCGGGTGTGCCTTTTATGCTCCGTCTATTTTCTTCTCAAAACTTGTATCGCCATTGATGATCTTCATGTTATGTTATTGACCCATCGGTGATGTCTTGTTCACTTCATCGGTGTAACACTTGTCAGTGTTCATCGTTCAATTCCATACTTAGCATTTTTCTCGTGACCTTTTTGTTCTGTTAGGTATGCTTGATGCCTATCGGTTATGCTTGTAGTCTACCGGTAATGCTTGTACCGATGATCCTTGTCAATGTTTTTCACTAAGTGTACTAATGAAAAAATTAATATCATCAATCTCCCCCTTTGACATTAGTATAAAAAACATGATATGTGCAACATACTAAGTGTATTAGTATGTACACCTGTGTATACTTCTTCCTTAGTCATTTGAATGACTCCCCTTTTGTATATTCTGGTAAGTGTAAGTATATATACATATCCTTATTTACTGTTCTTTTCCCCTTTTTTTTGATATATTGTACATAGCTATCTTTACATATCTATTCCTCCTATACATACAATATACATTTCCTTTCTATTCCTCCTTTTTTGATAATAAAGGCAAAGCTACTTGCATCTGGTCAAAAATGTGGGAATGTGAGGACTTGATCTCCTCCATCATCTTTTCCCATTTTTCCTTCAGCATTTCTAGAGCCATGTACTCAAGTGATATCCTTATGTGTATATCATAGATGCTGTCTACTACAGACATCTCTAGGGTTGCAATAAGGTTTCTTGCTTCAGAAATATGCTGCTGTAGAATTGTACGATTAGGAAAGATGTGTTCCTGTAGCTTTGTAATCTCACCTCTTAGTTGTGTTTTAGCATCCCATATTTCTTGCCTTAGCCTATTAGCCTCAATGAACTTGTCATGATGCACCTTGATACTATCTGCATTTGAGGTTAGGCTTTGTTCACTTGTTGTGACATTAGAATTTATCAATGCTAACTTGTCACTATTTTCCTTTGTAAACTTTTCAGGCGTGCACAGCTTTTGAACTAAGGTAATTGCCTCAGCAATCATTGGGTCTAATTGATCAGTTAGTTCAAAGAGATTTACCTTGTTCTGTGTCACTTCTTGGCTGATTTTATCAATTAACTTTTATTGATACTTCTTCTCTACTTGTTCTTCCATAGCTTGTTCTGCATCTATATTTTGGTCTATGATTACATCGGTAAGAACAACTATTTTCTCCTTAACTGTAGCATTTTGTTTAATTTTCACCTCAAGAACCAGTTGTTGGAGATTGTCTCTTGCCTTGTTAAGTGTCATTGTTTCCCTGTGTTCTTGTATCATTTTCTTCTAAATGGATTTTCTTTGGCATAACACTCTGAACTCTTGAAGTTTATCACTATCCCAAGTAGTAATATCCCAGTTTGGGACTTCTATTACTTCATCCAATGTAACAACCAAACTGTCTTTCTTCAATGCTTTCTTCTTCTTCTTCTTTGGCTGGGTGGCAGATTGATGTACTACCATTTCTAAGTCTTGAGATTGGGTGGATTTGGTAGGTGAGGGTCAAGAAGATGAAGCATTCTTTAGTATCTGTTCTGAGTCCACCGGTTGGTTTGGTGAAGATGTCTCCTCATTTTCCTAGGTGTATCAATAGATATATCTTCTTTGAGTTTTGTGCCTTCATCCTATTTGAATCCTTCAATTTTATCTTTTTCTTCACCCTTTCTTAGTGTATCCTCTATTCTTTTATCAACTTCTTTGTTTTGTTCATTTGACACTTCTTTTTGATTGTCGGTTACATCCTTCATTTCTATATCTTTATCCTTTTGAGTGTTGGATGCATCTTTGTTTTCATCAGTACCCATATCCTTGGGTATATCATCATCTTTCTTAGATGATTTATCCTAAATTGATTGAATATCAATAGCATCTATTAATTTATTCATGTTTGTCAGTGTATTGACTGTTGTAGTGTCAATAGTTGTATCCTTTCCGTTGGTATTGCCCTTTGCAATATTTATGTCTTCAACTTTTTGTACTTCTATTGCTGGGTCTTTTCCTACAGTGGTATTGACAATGTTGTCTAACCATGATTCGTCATTTATATCATCATCTAAGTTACCTTTTATCATTAACTCTTCTTTGGTAACTTCTTCATCCTCTAAACTGATGTGAATTGGACTTGTTGGTACTTTATTTTCCTCACTATTTTTAGGCCATTCTTCATCTATAATATCAACCTATTTCTAGCCGGTTATTTGAACTTCTTCAGTGTCTAACTCAGCTATTGAGTTATCTCTCTGAGTGACAATTTCCTTCTCATAACTTCTCTCCTCAGTAGGATTGAGTATCTTGCTCCATTTATCATGAGCTTCTTGTTCTAGTTCTATAAACTTCTCTTCCAGAAATTTGTAAGCTCTCATTTTGGGTAAGAAACTTTTCTCATATTTCTCCATGATTTCATTAATTTCTTCCCTTTTTGATTCATGAGGCACAAGAGAAACTAGTACTCTTTCTCTTATCCTCTTGTCCTCATGGAGTGCAAATGTGAACCTAGAAGATAATCTTATCGATAGTTATTGTGGTACATCACGTGTAGTGAATTTAAGTGGGACATAATAGTGTCTACACATTTTAGCTATAATTGCATCTTCAATTTTATTCTATTCAACAGAATCCCATCTCAATCATTTCTAATCTTAGGATGTCCAATAGATGATGCTTCAAAAATGTACTTACATATTTCATAAATATTTTTAGTAGTTGATTTATTACCTTTGTTGTTTCCTTTTCTTTTTTGATTGCAGTGTCAGGCTCATCCATAGCCGAGTCCTCTAAATCCTCATTTGTCTGAACAAATTTCCTCCTTTTGATAGGTTGCCTAACTAGTTGTTTTTCCTTTGATGTGTCAGGTTTCCTTTTATATACCTTTCCTTTTACCATGGGAGAAGGAGTTGCATCCTTTGTTTTCTGACTCCTCGTTCTTGATTTCTTAGGTGGAGGAGGAGGTGGTGAATCAGAATCCTCTTCCTCTGATTCATTTTTCTCTGCTATATCACCGATGGGTAGCTGGTCCTCGGTGAGTTCCTCCTTACCCTCTTGTTTCTCTTCACCTTCCTTTTCTTCTTCATCTTCAGAAGATATATTCAATTTCTCTTTTAGTTTCTTCACCATTCTATTTGACTGTTTTACAGCCTTCTTGACAACAAGATTTGTTTTAATATTTTGTTTGGCCTCTTCATAGGTGGCAAATCTTAGTTTTTTGTTGTCCACCGGTTCATTCAGTAGTGCCTCAATGCACTCATTGGCTTGTCCTGTTTTGATTTCATATTCTAACTTTGAGAGCCATGATTTCCTAGGTACTACTGCTTGGATGTATGTAAAATTAGTATCTACCATGAAACATATATTCTCTCTATGTTCCTCTATCAGATTTTTAGGAATTCTTGTTCTGGCTTGCAGCATTTTCTTAATGGTTTTGAAATACACATGCATAACATTATCAAAATTTGTTCCTAGTGGTTTTATGAATTCACTCATCTGAATGGTTATGGGTCTGCTTGTGTTCCATACAAATTTTCCTATGGAAGGAAAGTATTCTTCAAAGTAAAAGAATATGCACATTATGAGGGAACCAAACTTACAAGTGTTTGTCCTTGAAGATCTTATAGTGCACATGTTCTCCTCTAGTTCATGTAATAGGATCTCTGCAAGATCCATCTTCTTTCCCTATTTTACGATCTTGTATGTTGTGCTCATAGAAGTGCTTGATATGATGTTCATTCTACTTTCTTGGAATATTTTATATCCAACATCACATTCTCCAAACTTCAGCTCTACGTCGGTAATGGTGTTGACCTTTAGTGCTCTTTTATCTGATTTAGCACCAGTCAATTTTTCCACTTCTACCAGGGATGGGTTCTTGTGAGATTATTGTTTATCAGTTGTAGGATAACCAGAAACCATGTGAATAACATCCTTAGTTATTGGTTTTGGATTATTAAGCCATAGAGTCTTGTTGTGCATTCTGCTAAGAACAATCTTTATCCATTCTGTTTTGAAGAGCTTGGGAAAATGCAGTGCATTCGTGAGTCCCTTTACTTCCAGATGTCTATGCTGTTCTTTGAGATTTCCAGTTTCATCACATAGTGCCTTGTAGGCATTATCTAGGTCTAGATCTCCTATTTCTAAGATGTTGCAGTGAATATAGGACCTTACTTCCTCTACCAGTAAAACCCTAGGTGGGATTCTGGAGAATGCTCCAAAATCGTCAGGTTGTGAAGCTATTTCAGGGTGTATCTTGTATTTTTCTTTAGCAGAAGAACCTCTGTTGACAAGCTTGAAATATTTCTTCTTATCTTCCTTAATCTTCTCAACTCTAGAATTCGATGCCATTGTGTTACAAAAATTTAGGTCTTTTCGCAAATAAAACAGTGCAATCGGTGAATGTGATTACTTACGGATTCTCTGTCATTGCTTGTGAATGTGAATGCTTTGTTTCAAATTTATTCTTGTTGGGTCACACTCCAAATTGCTTGAATTCACTCTACTTTTCTTTTCTCTACTCAAAAATCATAGGTGCAAAAATGAGTTTACCCGTTGGGCTTTTATAACTTTTTGTGCCCTAAGTTGTTATTAATGCTCACCAACTCGATGGTATATAAAGAATAAGGTCATTGATAGAGGTATTAATAACATCTTCAGTGTCTATACAAAGCATCAGGGTAGCTAGTAGCTTTGGTGACTTCACCGATGGTTGTCGGTAAAGTTGCAAAGACAAATTTTTTTGACTCAAGTTTCACTGATTTCCGTCGGTTTACACTTATCTACTTAGCATTTGTGTAATGACTGATAGATTCTAGTAAGTAGTGCTAACTTTTATGTGTGTGTTCACTGATACAAATTGTGCCTAATAGCCAATGGTTTCTTTTCAATAGTCAAGAAAATAACAATATATTGCATCTTTTATTCATGCTAATATTACAATATGAACTATGTGTAATGGAACCGATGTATAATGTAACTTGTCATAATGCAGTTCCATACTTATTTGTGCAATCTAGTTGGATGTAGTGATGTCACCAGATCCATTGGATGGGGTGTCACCATTTGCATTGCTTTTTCCAGCACCTTCAGTGTTTGTTGATTTTACCCACATCTTGTTTCTCATTCTCTTGATGTCATCAATGTTATTTCCATTGGGATGTGTACTTGTGTCTGTCAGTCGATATTTGCAATGTTTTATCACATGTCAAACCTCATGAAAATGCAAACATGCCATACCTAGATTGGTCCAACCTCTTGACCTTCTGGTCCACTTTCTCATATAGTTGGCAGCAATATGACCATACCTTCCACATGCTGTGTAGTTTACCCATGTGTTATAGTCCCAAAAATATGAGTCACCTACTCTTGTTGTTTTGTATCTATTATCAGTTTCTTTTGGTTTCCAGGCCTTGTTGTTCCTTTTCCAATACTCTTCATTTGTATGCCCATTCATCTTTTAGGTAGGACAGTACTTGTCCATGTAGGTTTTCTTCTTTGGATTTGTCACTTTGGATCTACACTCATGTGCCTTGTGTCCTTGCTTTTGACATTTATAACAATTACCAATAAAAGTAGATTGTGCTTGAGAAATACCTTTCATTTTTCTTCTAGAAATGTTTGAGGTGTGGTTTGGTTATCCACAGTGATTTCATGATAGCTTCTTGGATCTTGGGGTTGTGAAAGCATTCCTTTAATCTAGTTGATTAGAAGATTCACCATTCTCATTGTATCCTAATCCTATGAAGTTATTGACTCTTCTCTGTCCATCAAGAAAATCATCCATCCTTTTGTTTCTATCTTTAGCCTTTTTTATCAATTCATTGTGTTGATTTTGGACTTTGATTTCATGCTTCAATTTTTCATTCTCTTCTCTTAGTTCACTGATGATCTGTATTCTTTCAATGATTTTTATATTTAGTCTGTTTGCTTCTTGACTCATAAGAATAATCTATTTGGTAACCTCATGGTGATACTCAGTAAGTCTTTGAATCTCTGATTTTTTCTCTTGTAGCTTCTTTGTTATTTTCCTCCTATCATCAATGGCTAGTGTTCTTTCATTTTCAATTTTTCTTGCATCATTCATGACATCAATCATTTTCACCATTTGAGTTTCTTGACCGATTTGCAGCATCTTGATTTGATCTGTTAGATGTAGATTGACCTTTTGTAGACTTTTTATTTCTTCTACTGATGCATCCGAAGCTTTTCTTGTTGATGATTCTACTGTCTCAAAGTAATCTTGTATTTCTAATTCTTTGTAGTCTATCTCATTCAACCTGGTTGCCATAATCTTTCTCTCATCAAGAAGTTTTCTTAATTTGATTCTTGCCTCTTTATACTACTCATAATTTATCTGCATCTGTAGCTGCTCATTCTCAATAGTCATGTCCAGTCTGTAATTTTCCATTGCTCTGATCTTTTCTCTCAAGTCTTTAAGATTTTCAAGAAAGAGACTAGGCTCTGATACCAATTGTTGGAATTTTATTGGAATGATGTACTAAGAGGACAGGGGTGAATCAGTACCTTTAAATATTTTCTTGGTTAGCCCATTAACCCTTAATCATCAGTTTGTAAATTATCTTATCTAACTGTTCATCTTTATTTATGTATGTGCAATAATATCATAAGTAATTTAATATGTAACCATAAAAGAAACATTCATAAAAATAGATAACACATGACACAAGATATGATATCACAGAAAAATCATGTTAGGAAGTAAAAACTGCGGTGGGGATTGTTACCCACAAGAATTAACTATCTACAGATAAGAAGGGGTAGGTTAAGGCTTACAATTGGTCACTTATGATGACCTACCCTGTTAGGAGTATAATAGTGGAGACCTATTAAGATCTACTTTGTTTGAAGCTTTAGCAACATTGTTAAGTGTGCACTTTGTTAAGAGATTTGTAAGGACGGTTAAGTCCACCTTCTACAAAAGGATTTTAGATGTGATGCACTTATTAGAATGCAACTACATAAGTCTTTGATCTGATGATGTATGCAACCTCTAATTGTTGATAATAGATCGAATAAAGCTTCCTATGTATGAGTAATCATCTTTCCATGATTGAATAATACCTTTGTCTCCTCATCGATAGTCTCTGTGTGTTCTTGATAACTCATGTGATCTGTTTCTAAACATTGCATGAATTCTACCTTCTTCTCCTTAGATGCTCTTCTTGGCTACCAACAATAATGAATTCACAATTCATAATTGATTGAACATCTATTTATACTAGATTTTAGCTCTATTCACACTTTGCAAGTTAACTCTAGATCCAAGGTTTACAACTTGACGTTGATCTTTAGTTAGATATGTTTTAGATCCATTAGGATGCTTTAAAACATTTACATAAAGCTTGCTTGACCCTCAAGTAATGATTTAAAACAAATTAAAATTCTATAAATAGAATTACAATGCTTTATCTGACGTGTAAAACTTAGATCTACTTTTTGCGGGTTCTCTAACTGATTGTCGGTTTTGACAGTCAGTTTTCTTTGTCGTTGGTGTTCCTTTCTTGAACTGTTCATCGGGTATGCCTTTTCTGCTCCGTCGGTTTTGTTCTCAAAACTTGTATCGTCGGTGATGATCTTCATGTTATGTTACTGACCCATTGGTGATGTCATGTTCAGTTCGTCGATGCAACACTTGTCAGTGTTCGTCGGTCAATTCCATACTTAGAATTTTTCTCGTGACCCTTTTGTTCTGTCGGGTATGCTTGTTATCCACCGATTATGCTTGTAGTCTACCGGTAATGCTTTTACCGATGATCTTTGTCAATGTTTTTCACTAAGTGTACTAATGGAAAAATTAATGTTATCAATGAAGTGAGTTCAATCGGGCAATAAGACATGACTTCCCTTTGGTGTTTTTTTTAACAAGAACATGTGAGATGTGAAAAAAACCAAACCTGACAACACTTAATGCAAGACAAGGCCCACAATTGAACCTTGAACCTTGAACTAGACAGGTTCAAGATTCATAGTTCAACAGAAGAAGGGAAATTGCAAACCGCGCCGCTCATTTTAACAAAAAAGTGAAGAAAGGCAATACACACCGTAGGGAAATTTTGAACCTTGAACCTTGAACTAGACAAGTTCAAGATTCAATTTCAATCGACAGGGATGAAATGCAAACTTAGACCAAAAGGTATTTATTGAAATGAGACCGTAAACTCCTGATTTTTAGGAGATAATCAAACAAAGGGTATGAGTCAAAAATTAGGGGTAACAATGGCTCCGACTGGGGACAAGGACTCTTGAGGACATAGGATGAACTCAATAGGTTTGGTTTTGTAGACTAGGGACTGAACCAAAAAAAATACTCCAAAACAAAAATGAGACAAAACAAAAAGCAGGAAAGAAAAGCAAGAACATGCAACAAAGAAAGAAAGCCAAAAGCTAGAAAATATAAAATGGAGCGAAGAAGTCCTAATTACATTTGATACAGCTTCAGATCTTGACCATTAAAGGTTATTGGTAGAATAGATCCATCTTGATTCCCAAGAACAAATGAGTTATTTCCAATGGATTTGCTGATAATAAACGACCCCTTCCATAATGATTCAAATCTGCTGTGAGCACCCTTAGATTATCTTCTTTTATCGCAGAGAAGAACTTGATCTCCTTCCATGAAATTTCCTTGCCTGGCCCACCTATCAAAAGTTTTCTTCACCCTAGCCTAATGTAGGGCTATACGATCAACCATTTCCTCTCTTTCTTCTTGGATTTTATTGAGATACATAATTCTTTTTTCTAGGCAATCCTGAAAAATTTGTCCTTTAATTACTTTCTGCAGTTTCGCTGCTACCAACTCTAATGGTAAAGGCAATTGGGCTTCAACACCGTATACTAACTCAAATGGAGTCATTCTGATTTCCCTTTTAGGAGATGTGTGATCTACCTAGAGAGCTTCATATAATCTCTTATGCCTGTCCCTAGCATTGTCATTTACCTATTTTTTCATAATTGATATCAAGATTGTATTGCTCAATTCTGCCTGACCATTTCCTTATAGGTAATAATTAGAGGCGTGTGATAGATGGATACCATTATCATAGCAAAACAACTTTATTTTTGAAGAAGAAAAATTGGTAACATTATCTGTGACTAATTTTTGAGGGATACCAAACTTGACCAAGATATATTTTTTTAAGAAATCACATACCACTTTTGATGTTGTCTTCCTGACCAGAACCGCTTCAACCCATTTTGTGAAATAATCCGTAGCAGTCAGGATGTGTGTGTGACCAGCACTGGAAGGAGGATTGATTGGACCAATGAAATCCAATCCCCACTGCTTGAAGGGTTCATCAATAACCACCAGCCTCAAAGGAAGGGCTGCTAATTTTGGTTTACCGCTAAACAACTTACACTTTTCACAACTAGCCACCCATTTGTATGCATCTATGAACATCCCCAACCAATAATAACAACTTCTTAAAATTTTGAAAGTAGTTACAGTAGATGAGAGGTGACCACCATAGGCCTCACTATGAAACTTCATAAGCAACTTCTCCTATTGCTCTTTGTCAACACACCTCAGAAAAGATACATCAAGTCCTTTTTTGTACAGGATATCATCCACGATAACATACTTTGCAGCTTTGAGTCTGAGGTTTCTTTTCTCTGTAGGGCTCAGGTGTTCTGGGAAGTCTCCATAAGTGAAGTAAAAATCAACATTTGAGAACCATGAGTCTCGTAGACTAACAAATAGAGTCAGAGGAAGGTCTTCTTCACGTACACTATGAGCCATTAATTTGCATAAACCCTGCCCTTGGACTAACTTAGTCGGTCAGATATTCAAATCAAATTCTTGAATCCTCACTACCTAGGTGGCTCTGTTGTTCATGCCTACATCCTATTGAGTCAAAACATCTTTAATTATAGAAGAAGGTACATATACATTAGAATGTGAGTGTAAGATATAAAATCTGAAGTATTTAATAGCTTTTACTATTGCATACGCTTATTTTTCTACCATGGGGTAATTTAGCTTGTGCTTTTCAAAGGTATTCTCATGAAAGGAATTTGCACTTCTTCTCCTTTTTCATTCTTCTGCAATAAGATCCCAGACAGGGTATGTTCTGAGGGGTAACAATAGATAATGAAGTCTTTTTTATAATCAATATTAATCAACGTCGAGGCAGATGCTATGGCCTTTTTTACATCACCAAATGCTTGAATTTATTCTGAACTCCATATGAAAGGATTCTTTTTCACTTAAGAGACTCACCATATGTTTAGATGTTTCAGCGAAGTTTGGAACAAACCTCCTAAGAAAATTGGTCTAGCCAAAGAATGACTTAACCCCTATTCAGTTAGAAGGAAAACCTATTTGTTGAATTTCTTTTACCCTCTCAGGATCTATCTTGATTCTATCTTTTGAAAATATGTGACCTAACAGCTTCCCTTTTGTAACACAAAATATTAACTTCTTAGGATTCAGTGAGATCCCATGCTCTCTGCGTCTTTGCAAAACAACTCTCAAATCCTTTAGATGATTTTTTCACCTTTTAGAAAACACTGTCAAATCATCCAAGTATATGACAATCACCTTTTAAATTAGATGGCTGAATGATGAATCCATCGCTCGCTAGAATGTAGCACCTGCATTAATTAACCCAAATGACATGCGATTATAGGCATATCTACCCCATGGGGTGGTAAATGTTGTTTTATGTTGATCCTCATCAACTACCTTAATCTGGTTGTAACCAGAAAACCCATCTAACATGGACATCATTTTTGAGCCAGCCATTATTTTCAATATATGATCCATCACAGGAAGACGATAATTATCCTTTAAAATTCTCTGGTTCAAATTCCTAAAATCCACACAAACCCTTATCTCACCATTCTTTTTCCTCATAGGCACTATGTTGGCAATCTAGGTGGAATGATGGATAGGATATATTATTCGAGCCTACAACATCTTCCCAACTTCTTTCTTAATTATTTCAGACACTTTAGGGTTATAGCTCCTCAACTTTTTCTTAAATGGTGAGGCTCCCAGCTTTAAAGGAATGTGATGTTGAATTTTAACTCCTTTGAAATTTTTCAAATCCTTGTAGGACCAAGCGAAGACATCCTTATATTCTTTCAGCAAATCAACAAATCTTTTTCTCTCATCAGATGTACAACATTTACCCAAGTTTACAAACTTAGGGTTTTGTTCATCTCCTAAATTCAATTTTTTAGAGTCACCTTCATCAGGAAGCTCATAAGAATTAGGCTTATGCTTGACCGCATCAGATCTATCAAAAAAATTCACAAGGGAAACTAGGCCTTTAGGAATGCAGTTTCCTTTCAACTGAACAATCCCTTCTTCAACAACTTTACCCAGATCAGGACAAAATTCTTCACAGGTTGACTGAGATCCCTCAAAGTAGGTAGTGCTAAAAACTTCCACCATTTGTATACATTTATCAATCTGCTTGTCATCTTGGAAAACTTGCTAGTGATCCACATTAGCAGGAACATTAGGCATGTTTACCATCTCAATCTTATAAATTTTTTCTTGAAAATCTGGATGGGGAAGAAACAAAGATACTGAAACTGCCAAAGAATCAGCTCTACTATTAAGGTTCCTAGGAATAGCTTCAATAGAAAAGGCCTCAAATCCCTCTATTTCAGCCCACACATGGTTTCTATAATGTTGCAACCTTTCATTCTTCACTGAATACCTTCCTCTTACCTGTCTTACTATCAGTTTTGTATCTCCTTTGGCTTTCAATACCTTTATTCCTTTCTTTTTAGCTTCTTCAAGACCAAGTAGAAGAGCTTCATACTCAGCAGTATTATTAGTATTACCAAACTCAAACTTGAAAGAGTGAGGAAAAATATCTCCTTGAGGTGATATTAGAACAACCCCTACTCGAGAGCCAACTGAAGCGCAACTAACATCAAACTCCAAAGACCACAAAGAATCTGGCTCTTCACTGTCAACCACTTCTGACTTTAATTTAGATGACATCATATAATTTCCAAATTCACATTCATGGTACAAGATCTATGATTTAGGATCTTCTGACAGAAAAATAGTGTACTTGGATTTTTCCTCTGGTTTCAAAACAATATTTTTGTTACCAATAGGGATTGTCGCTTGTGTCCATTCTAATTTGATTTCTCCCTCGAGGTCCCTACAAAAGGTTCTACTAAGCAACATCCCATAACTTGTGGGGACATCAACTACCAAAATGGTTAACTTGAGCTATTTGTTAGGATGAGTGGCTAGGGCCACTTTAGCATCTTTGAATTTTCCTACTAGAGGGACTTGCTTAGAATCCATAGAGTAACATCTCCCAAAAGTGGTTGTTAGTGGAAGGTCTAAAGCCTTTGCAACTGAAGCAGGCATTACATTATCGGATGCTCCAGAATCAATGATACAGTTATTCAATTTAAATCCATGGATAAACAAAGATAGATAGAAAGGATATGGTTTCTGAGGGACAAAAGGACTTGTATCGACAGAGGACTGTGTAGCCAAGGTGGGTTGGATTTCTTCTAGTAAAATAATGTGTGTTGATTCACTAGTTGTAGGACTTGAAGAGGACTGCCCTGAATTCACATAATCAACCACTCTATTGAGTTATATGGGATTCATTATAAGATATTTGCTGGCAACACTTGGATTTTTGAGGTTTTACAAAAAATTACAATGTCAAAAGAAGAATTAGGTGAAGAATCTTGAAAAACTTCAACTTCCTTAGCATTTGTAATTTTGGAAAAAGAGTTTTTTGGAGAAAAATCCTTACCTTTATCTTTGTCCCAGTATTGAGAAGTTGAAGGAGAATCAATAGCTTGAGAACTGTGTTGATTTCTGGTCAGGATTGAATATGTGGGATCTTCAAGAGTTACCACAATACTGCCACTTCTTTTGGAATCTGGATTGTATTCCATATAATAATTTTTAGAGTCACCAGGTAAAGAAGGAACTTTTGCATGTTCAGAAGGATCCTCAACTAATTCTTTATTGATATGCATCTACATTGATCTCACCATTTTAGGACAATTTGAGCCATCATGTTCATGAGTGAGGTGAAAGGTACACATATTTGCTCTTTTAGGAGAACCTCTACTGTTCTTTGTTCATTCTGTGATTGTCCTAGCTATGTGTGGCTAGGAGTTGCTTGATTAGAGTTTCCTCTAGGAATATCTTTATATAATGAAGGGGAATTCATATTTCCCTTGAGAAATGGACTCTTCATAGTTATTACATCATTCATCAATCTTTGTAACAGGGGATCAGAAGAAGTGGTACTCTGAGAACTTGGCTGCTGGACATCCGTCCTCCATTTGCCAACCGTGATTAAATCTTCTTCCAATTTGACAGCCATGGTTTGAGCAACATCTAAATCAGCTACTCTTGCTCATCTTAAATGGAAACCAATGTCTGGTGGCATAGAGTTCATAAAGAAATCTTTTGTATTTTCAGCAGTTGGTCTTTTTGGGGTAGGGATCCTATGAATGATCTTATTGAACTTTGCCACAAATTGCCTTATGGGTTCATGTATTTCTTTCATTAATTGAGTCAACTCAGCAAGAAGATCATGTTCATCAGATATAATTTTAAAGCGTTCTTCAAAACATGATTTCATATTAGCCCAATCAGTAATTGACCATTAGGCAGAAGATAGAACTAGTCGGCTACTAATTCGGCAAGTGTTTGAACAAATAATCTGACCGCAATGTCTTCATGTTGAACATCCAAAATTCCACAGGTTGTATTGAATGCATTAAGATGATCTTCAACAGAAACTTTTCCATCACCATAAAATTTAGGCAATAGTTCTCTAGCTCCTTTAGGCAGATAATGATTTCTGGCTAGATTAAGAGGTCCAATGGCATTACCCCAAGGTTGAGCCATGACTGAGGGTGGATAAATTGTTTGAAGGGGAGGTGCTTGAATTATAGAGAGAGTCAAGGTTTTCCATTGATGAGAGGATGAGGATGCACTAGGACTTGACTTTTTAGGAGAAGGACGTTTACTTTTAGCCTTCTTCTTTGGGGTATAAGTAGTTGGAAATTGAAGATTTTGACGTTCTTGGAAAAAACTATAAAAGATACCTTCCCTTGCTTTGGACCTAGTAAAAGGCTAGAAATCCATATTTGTGAAGAAGTCTAGGGCCTTTGCACATCTCTATCTACTATGGTGGCTTCTTGGACAATTGGAAGACCTCTCAACCATTCACCAATTTCTTCTTCCTCTTCTAACACCAAACGATCCTGTTGATTATGTTGGTCACTTTTCCTTACAATCTAGGCTACTAAATGAAGATCATAGATTATGTCTTCCTGGGTGTTTAAAAAGAGTACAAGTTAGGTTGGATAATTGGGGGAACCTCTCCTTGACCAAGAATTATGAGAGCACGCAACACCATGGTTTCTTCATTTAATGGGAATAACTACTGATACTTTGTGTATAGACTCCCTAGTAGAGTTGCAAAAAATCTGTTATAATAAAGATTTGTCTTTTCTTATAAATTATAAATGACTCACTCTAAACCTAGGTAAAGACATAATCTCAAACTAGCAGTTGAATCTTAACACTTAGCTTTACAATTCTCTAAATTAAGGTACAACTCCCTATTTGATCTTCAATGAATTCTAGAAATCACATATAGCTTTTGCAACCATTCACTTTTAACCAGAAAGTGAGTAAGGCTTTTGCAATATTTCCAAACATCAACATGCAATGAAAATGGAAAGAAAGATAGATATTCAAACACTTAAATGAAGCTCACAGACTTCATAATAAAAAATAATCCATTGAGAAAATAGCTATGCTAAAATAAGATACAGAAAATTCCACTTGAAAATAAATTCCAAATACTCAAGAAATAACCCAATAGAGATCAATATGCCATTATAAACCAACCAATTTATATATATCATAAATTTTTATTCCATTCATATCAAAATATACTTTCAAGTTTCTTCCTTGAAAACAAACTAACTGAAAAATCCTAAAAACTATCAAGTCTTGCCTTACTTGACCAAAATTACCATCATCCTTATACAAATTATACTAGCTATATAAATAGTCACCAGTCTTTAGAGAATAAAAACTGACTTCCCGAGATACTCTCTACGGGATTCAGTATAACTGTTTACAGAACTACCCAAATTCAAAGAAAGCATAACTAATAAAAACTACAACTACTCTGTGATTTGCGAAGCAGGATCATGGAGTGGTTGATGAGCTAGATCCCTTGGATTGATCTTGTGAAGTGTCCATAACATGAGAGATCCTCCATTCCTTATGCACCTCTGCAATGCTAATGATCATGGCTTGATGTGGTAAGGCAATGTGAATTACCCTCTGCTTTAGAAACTTCTTGTCTTTACGGACCTAGGCAATTTTATGCATATGCGCCTCAAGGTGATCTATGCATACTACCAGCATAGATTCCATGTTAGCAAGGGCTGTGAAATCTCCTAGGGTGACATCTTTAGTATCTCTTATGGTAGTAACCTCACGCTCAAATTATAGCATCAATTCCTCTTTTCCCTTAACACCCTAAGTATCTTCTTTTATGAGGGAAATGTTTAGAGGTTTGAGGAACTTTTGCATGGTATCCATTAACCCCTTCGATTCACTGAATAGGTAGGTGGTCCTATCATGACCAAATTTGATAATAGAGTTTCTCCACTCGATGCTTTTTATGGAGACATATAGAGTATCTTCTTCCAATCCTTGCATGAATTTCTCAGTTAGGAATTTATTCACTCCATACTTCTCTATTTCATATAGCTAATTAATCACCTTTAGTCACTTCTTTTTCTGTTTTTCCCACTCTGTCATTTCCACCAAAATTTCAATCACAATTGAATTAACTACCTCATGAGTCTTAACCAAATGATTGATATACTTACTCCCCTTGTGTATCATGGTTTGGATCCACTTAGTGTAGGTGTCTACAATCAACTTATTCTTTTGAATCTGGTCTAGGGTCTTCCTCACATCCGGTGAACATCAGTCAAATGACTACAAAGCTACAATTAAAGGGAGAGGACTAGGATCTCGAACTTATTGATTGAATTCAGCCATCCTCTTGATTGTCACTTTCATCTCATTTTTGTCCTTCTTATACTTAAAATACCTATGAATGATATTTTTTGTAGACTTTTCCAGATGCTTTACATCAGCTACCCTTCTTGCATACCCAAGATCTATCTTTTCAATTGTAAAATCATCTGTAGTATCTTCATAAAGTTCTTTATCATTCATGGGAACTACACGCTCAACAAACTAGTGCCCTCTTTTTTCATCAATGTTCACTTTGGATTCCAGTTTGATCCTTTTTGGTTTCTCTGAGGAACCTAATCATTTTCTCACCATATCTTCAATCGGCAATGTTACTGGAAAGATATTCCTTTTCCTGTTGATAAATGTCTCTAACCATTTCAAGGTGGGAACCGACATCTGTTGAGAGTCTGCAATTGCCCTAGTTAGAGTGGTAGGTGATGACATTGCAGAATATTTTATTCCCTTATGATCATCCTTTTCTGGAACAACTTCTTCTGAAATAGAGTGCTGTGAGTTTACATCTCCCATCAAAGTATACATTCTTTCTAGATTGATCACTTCTTTTTCCTCAATTGTCTCGACCTCTTTTTTGATAGCCCTGCTTCTGAAAGTTCTTGTAGATGAAACTAGATGAGGAGAATTCTATTTCTTGACCTTAGATTTACCAACTTTTTAATTTTTAGATTTAGATTTACCTGCAATAGAAACATCTTCATTAGAAATTGGGATATACTTTTCAATACAAGCATTAAGAACTCATCCTCTAGTGTTGTGCTTTCTGTAAAGAGGTGGATTTTTATTGGCAACCCATTGTTTCCAGTTTTTTTATCACACGGAGAGACTTAATGGGGATACTCTCTCTTTCTTCTATATTCTAGTCAATCCTAGGAACCGGTAGCCCCTGATTTTTCTCCACATATTGTTTATCAAGTATCTCTCCATCTTTCTCCTCTTCTATTCCCATGGCATCAATGCCTATCTTCAACTCAACTATTTGATTCACTGTAAATCGGTACCATGACCTTCTTCTAACCTCAAAATAATCTAAAAAATTATCCTAGAAGTCTTCCATCTATGGAACATGGTAGAATTCAGAAGGCAAGTTAAAATGTTGAGTAGCATATGTCTTGATATCAAAATCTCCCCTAGCCTTGAAAGTTTGCAGTTTCAATTTGTTCAATTCTTGCTCCAAATTTAGGGCATAAGATGAATTCTTACAATTATTAACACCAAGATGTATAGGAAAACTAGATTTAGCCCTTCCCTTTCTCTCTTTTAGGTCTTTGTGTACCTGTGCCAACTAGCAACTAACTTCTATTATAACATGCAAGTCTAGGGCATACCTAGGTAGTTTAAATGGTTTCCCTTTGAACCCACCAACCCTCAGGTAATTAAATCTTCTGAACTATATGAAAAATCTCCCAAAGGTGTTAACAAAATTATTAGCCTCCTCTTACATTCTCTACTCAATGTTCCCCTGTAGCTTGAAAATCAACCTTCCTAGGAAACTACCATTAACTTTCATATATCCGTCAACATGAAGATGCTTCTGTAGATGGGGATAATAAGCATATACCTTCATATTGGGAACAAACAATTCTTGGCACAGACCATCCCATTTTCTAGTACATGCAAGCACATAAAATAGGTATGAAGACATATAAAAACCACTAGCCTTTTCTAAATAATTTGCCAGTTGATGATGAAGTTCATCACCAATACAATCTGCCCAAACAATATACTTTTCCCCTCCCAAGGTTATCTGAATGAGGAAATACATCTAATCCTACTAGTAATAGGCGTGACTATTACCCTTTATCCTATTCAACAGAATGACCAACTCTGCTACTTCAGGTTTAAAATGATCTATTGTGAGGGGTTTGGGTAGACGTGACCCTCCTCCTTTTTGTTCTAATAGCCATTGTTTAGCAATTTCATTTCTATAGATCTGTTTCTTTGTTGTGAAAATAGAGTTGGAGGAAGAAATTGTCCATCCTCCATAGGGATCCTTCTCAGGAATGCCCATTGGTGTAAGGGTGACATCTTAGTTTATGAAAGTAAGAGGGCTCCCATCAATTTTCTTGATACATCTCTCCTCTCTATCATATCTTCTGACAGACTCTAACACTAGTTCTGGGAAAGGAGCCACCAAGGGAAATGTTGCTACATTAGCTAAACCACTTAACATCACCTTCTCAATTATAGAACTAGGAACATGGCTTTTAATCTTACTGTGAATCTCCTCTAAGGCACCCATCTTTATCATTGTTTCATCACACTCAAGCAATGAACAAACCAGAGGAGAGGTTCCTCAGAAATCTGGGAGTGGGGGATTCATATTTCTTAAGAAGGATATCTATAAAAGACTAAGATTTCAAAAGAGAAAAATAGAGCCTTTCAATATAAAACTTTCAAATGTCTTCAATTTCAAACAAGAGCTCTGGAAGATAAAAACACTAACCTGAAGATTGCGCACACCCTAAGCTTCTCAGGGTCAGAGTATACCTTCCACTTGCTTCACCAACTTGATCATTTTAGAAAAACTTCACTATAGGAGTGACAACGTGAACTCTCATTTATAACTGATTTTCAACCAAATATGCAAGATTTGCATTTAATGATGAAGTGGGCTTCAGTTAAATGTGACAAGAGGTTTGGCTAAATGAGATCATTAGAAATTGAACTCTTTGAATGATCGAAATGATGTATAAGTGTCACATCCAATAATGATTATATCTTTGGCATGCGTGGGCATATTTATCCTTAGCCAGCTGTCCTTTAAGTCACATCATCGCTGTATTTTCACTTTTTCAATACGCAAGTTTCGGTTGAACTATGAACATTGAAAAAGGCTATTTCAAAGAAGTGAGTTCAATCGGGAAATAAGACATGACTTCCCTTTGGTGTTTTTTTTAAAAATGAACACATGAGTGGCAGAAAAAAACTAAACCCGACAACACTTAATGCAAGATGAGGCCTGCAATTGAACCTTGAACCTTGAACTAGACAGGTTCAAGATTCATAGTTCAATGGAAGAAGGGAAATTGCAAACTGTGCCACTCATTTTCACAAAAAAGTGAAGAAAGGAAATACACACCACAAGGTGACTTTGAACCTTAAATCTTGAACTAGACAAGTTCAGGATTCAAGTTTAACTGACAAGGGAGAAATGCAAACTTAGACCGAAAGGTATTTATTGAAATGAAACCGTAAACTCCTAATTTTTAGGAGATAATAAAACAAAGGGTATGAGTCAAAAATCAGGGGTAACACTACTCATAATGAAATGTAAAGATTCAGAGAGAGGAGTAAACATATGATTCATACAAAAGGCAGTGGATGTGGAAGTGGCATTGTGAGATGAAACAACAACTTGATCAGCAACTGCATTCGTGTATTTATTGATCTTGATATAGTTGTTAGGTTTTTGAAATTTATTAGGATTAGGAGCATTGTCACTCTTATCAACTGGAACATGAGCCATTGGAGGGTTGCTTTCAAATTGACTCACTTGTAATTTATAATGATGAAGTGTTGCACAAAGTTGTTGAAAATAGGTAAATTCAGTAAGCAGAATCTTATCTCTAATATCCTTTTGTAAATTTGAAATAAACATGTGTTGAATATCAATATCAGGAACATGATAAGAAATTTGAGCATACAAATGCTTAAATCTACCTATGAAATCAGTTAATTTTTCCTTACTGTTTTGTTTATAATGCATTGAATCAGTTAAGGAAACTTGTAGGCCAATGTTATTTTTAAATTGTTGCATGAAGGTATTAGCAAGTTTAGAAAAATAATCAATGGAATAAGGAGGTAAAGAACAATACCATTGCAAATCCTTATCACGAAAGGTTCTAGCAAATAGTTTAGGTAAAATCCTATGGTCATGAGCATAATCACTACAAAGGATTTGAAATGTTTTAACATGAGTAACATGATCTCCTTTACCATTTTAATTCTCTAGATGAGGCATATCGACTTGTTGAGGAAAAGTAGCACAAATAATGTCTAAGGATAAGCGACTACCCATGTCACATGTAAGAATACTAGAATTTCATTGAGTTAATGATGCAAGTTGTTGTTCTAAAGATGACACAGTCTAAACCAAACTAATAATTATGGAATCATTAGAAGACATAGTTGGCATAAAAACATTAGGAACACTAGGAAAAGTGTAGGAAGGAACAGGAATAGAAGATACAACCAGTGGAACATTGGGAACCATAGTTGGAAGGGGATTAGTATAAGTAAAAGGTACACTATGGTATTTAGGTTGTGAGGTAGGTAGAGATACCAGTGGAACACTCATAGGAATATATGAAATTGAGAGAGATGTAGTCATCAAAGGAGGAGTATAATTAGGAATGCTAGGTAAAGGAATAGAAGAAGGTCCCTCACTAATGATAGGAGTAAATCTTAAATCTTGAGCTTCTTGAGCTAAAGGTTTAATATTTGAATGCACAAGATGAGTGATACCACACATGAAATTAACACCTTGATCACTATCACAAAGGAATTTATTAAGAGCCTCTACATCTTGAATGGAATCTTTATTATGGTTTTCTTGAAAAAGCCAATTTACCATTTTATCAAGTTTGGTCGAAAGTTTTTGCACTTGTTCAGGAGAAAATCTTAAAGCATCTTCCTCATCATGAGATGAGTGAGAAGAGTTATGCTCCATAGAAGGATTGGAATCATGATTATTCAATTTGTCATCTGGGATCCTACGGAAAGGAGAGGAAGATTCGAGATCAAAGGAACCCATGAGTCTACAACCTCTTCTAGCCGAGATGCTATAAGTAGGACTAGAAGTGGTAAAGCTCATACACCAATGCAATGTAAATGAACTAACAAAGAGTTTGATTTTAATTTTTTGAAAGGGAAATGCAAGAACAAAAAATAAAGCTAATCTAATATGCATGCAAGATCTAACATAAAATATCTAAATCTAACACCAAAAAGAAAGAGTTGTCTATCGCGGGTTCACCATAATGTAAGGAAGAAAACGTTTTTTTTGTTATAGTGGTTCATTTAACATAAAATACCTTAAATTTAAATATTTTATGGGGGTAAAAAAGATGCTCTCCTTCAATTCTTTGATATGCAAATGAAAGATCCAAGTTGATTTACCAAAAAGGAAGGATCAATGCATAAATGAATCAATCATTTGGAAACAAGAATAAGGAAGGAAGATCTTAAGTACCCGGTTTGATTTGTTGATTTGAATATGTTTTAGATTTAGATATATTGATAATGTTAATTGAATTGAATATGATAAATATACTAACGTTGAAATATTGCAAATCTGAAGGATGTTGTTTTTTGAAGCCTAGGTTGAGTTTCTGGAAAATCTGAGAGGAGAACTAGAATAAAAATGCAGAGACAGACAAAACCCAGAAATATTTTTCTATTCTAAGATAGTTCCAATTTGTACCCTCAATTCAATGTCACCATTGGCTAGAATTTATGATTACACCCTAGGGAAGAATCGACCTAAAAATTCTCAGACTGAAATTCTATTTTCAGTTCCTGAAAGTTTGCCGAAAAGGGTATCCAAATCTATGTCCCGATCTATTATTCCAAACATGTACCTACAAGAAAAATGGTTTTCTTGTTGGGGGGAGGGGTTTTCCTTGGTCAAACCCAAGTTTTGGAATTAACCTCAAATATATAACTAAAATTGCAGAAATAAATAAAGTAAATGAAACAATTCACCTTTCTCATGTAAAAGTCCTTGTGGAGGATTCAAATCCTTCAATCCACAAGTATGGATGCACAAAATGGATGTAGAATGTAGAATATTGGATGTCTTAAATCAATTATTTTTATATCTTCAACACCAATCTTGAATGGGTTTTTGAATTGAAAGAGACTTGTAGAAATCTTCAACAAGAGGGCTCCATGGAGCTTGAATCCTTCAATGGCCACCAATGGATCTCCTTGATGAAAATGGATGCTTGAGAAGTGCTTGAGAATGGATGAATACTTCAATGACTACTTGGCTTTCTTCAAATATTTCTTCTTCACCTTTGGAATTCACTCTTCAAGTATTGAGCTCTTGCAATTATCAAGTCTTAGATTGTTCTTGCTTGTGTATAATGATGGTTAGAGAAAATGACAGGAGAAAACTTTCTTTTATATGAAATTAGGGCACAATCTTCTAGAGAGAATGACATAGGATAATAAAATTATAATTTTACCCATGCCCCTAGAAGAGGACCTATGTTAAATATAATTTAGGATTTGTTGTCACAAAGACCGAAATAGTTGACCCAGAAGAGAGAATTAACTTTTTTCCAAAGACCAATATTTGGAAACCCTGGGATTTTGAAATTTGAACCCCGAGCCTAGAAAAGGTTGATTGTGAGCTAGGTCAAGGTCAAAGTTGACCTTGACCTAGGTTAAGGTCGAGGTTGACTTTGACCAAAAAAGTTTGACCTTAACCTTGAGGTCAAAGTCCTAGTTTCTCAATCTGGGTTCTCTGAAATAGGTTGGAAAAAGTGGAAATGGGGCAAAATAGGGGGATAAAGCCAGATCAAATTCAGGAACCCATTCAAGGTGCTTGACATGACCCCAAACCACTTACTCGGAAGCCTAAACCAGTCTACCATAGAAGTGCTTCCATTTTTTGACTATACAGTTGTTTTCTTTTTTTTTGAAACTTTCTGTCAATTTGGTACCAAGAATTGAGGCACTTAGAGGTTGAATCTTGGAAAACTTAAGTAATAGAAAATCTAGTGCTCGGAGTTTAAATTTAGAATATATAATTTATTTCAATACTGATATGGTAGAAATTTATTTTTATTAGGAAATTTTAAAATTAAGTTTTTCAAAATGCCCATTTCAGGACCATATCGCATGCATGTACGACCACCATATTTTGACCTATATAAATAATTTTTTGTAAAATCATCTAGGGAAAGATACCTAAGAAAACAAGGATTGATGAGCATATTTTTTTTAGTTGAATATTGTTTTTTATTAATCTTTAATTTATTATAAAGTACATTTTTGAAACCTCTGGTGTACGACCACCATAAATTGATGAAAATTTCACAAATTGTTTTTAAAATTATATGCATGAAAATTATATATAGATTGATTTTATATAATTTATTTTCCAAAAGCCTAAAAAAAGTTTATTAAACTTTTAGTGAACCTTACTATTTTATGTTTAGGTACCACTTTTAATTAATAAATAATGCTAAACAAGTAAAAATAACATTATCAATATAAAATTTAGATTTTTGAAATCATGATAGTGAGAGCTCTAATGGGTTTTTGTTGATGGCATGTAACTGATTAAATGATTGACTCTATTAAGTTGAAGATGCTGCAACACATTAAATCAGTTAATGGTTTGTATTGTCATTGATGTCAACTTGATATCATTTGTATGGTCATGCCAAAGACTTTAAAGAACCAATAGAATAAAGGTTATGCTTTCAGAAATACATAAAAGTCAAGTATTCACTATGTGACAGACTACACCGACAGAGTGCACACCATCGGTAAAGACAAAGATAAAGTCACAGTGATGCCTGATGAGCAGAAGACAGTGTTGCCTGACAAAGAAGAATCACATGATGCCCGACGAGATAAAAATAGTGTTGCCTAATGAGAAAGATACAATGATGCCCAATGGATGGAGATCCTGAAGCTAACTGAAGCGACACCGACGGAACTGCCGGTTGTCACCGACGACAAACTGCAGAATTGACCGACAAAATATCTAGCTGGCAGAGCTAAAGGATAAACTTAAATGGTTGTTTTATTTGTTTTATTCAACCAAAGTTAAGTGATTTTTATAGTTGGAAAGAAGATAACTATGAGATAAATCAGGAGTTAAAGCCATAAATCAATTTGGCTAGATTGTTTTTTACACCAAGAATCAAGAACCTAGAATTAAGGAAAAATATGTCTATTTAAGAGACAAGAATAATTCATTCTTAGTGTGGTTGATAAGTAATCAGATACATGGGGGAGTGAACTGATAGAAGATGTTGAAGAGAAACTGATGAAGGATTAACTTTATGAAGTCCTGATCAATCAAGCTGAGGGAGAGCTAAAGAATTCTGCAGACACCGACGGATAGCAAAGCATAACATCACAAAGAAGAAAGAGTTAAGTACAAAGGAATTGTATTGATACATTGATCGAAAAGATATTTTAAGTAAATAGATCTAAAAATCTACAATTAAGTTGCATTAGAAATAGGTCATTTTGTTTCAGTTTAACCATTGAAGCAAGAAGTCTCTTAACAGAGCAGGACTTAACAGTCTTTTGTAATTGAGGTATATCCTAACAGATTACTAGAAGGTTGACTCATGATAGTAGCACCGGTCTTACCTAAATCCTATTGACAGTCTAAGAAGGAGGTTGATTCAAGGATGGTAGTAAGATTTGCATAAAGCCTATTGACAGTCATAAGACTGATTCAAGGATGGTAGCATAGATGCCAAATACTTAGTGACAACCTATGTATTGAAAATATTCTAACAAAGTCGCACTTAACAGTATGTTTATAACCTTTAACAGGTTGGCTCCTACCAGGGCTCACTTCAGAAGAGTGAAAATTTTGGGTACCGATCCTAGTGGTTTTTCTCTTAACAGTGTTTCCACATTAAAATCCTTGTGTTATATGTGTATGGTCTATTACTTTAGTTTTTTACATTCTGCATATACATTTATAGATTGACTAGTATACTCTGGACATTTACTAAGTATCGATAAATACAGTTTATAGCTTATCGGTTATCAAGGAGAATAAGAATAGACAAGGTAAACCGACAGACAGTTATTTGTTTCAAATATTTCAAAGGCATGCATCTTGTTGGGACTTAATAATTTGAGAAGTATTGATTGGTGGATAGAAGTTTAAATTGGATAAAAATTTGAGGCCACTAATTCACACCCCCCCCCTCTCAGTTATTACTAACATTTGTTTCATAAAAAAATGATAAGGAAGGCCCTAAAAAATTTACAACAAGGAAGAAATCTGAAAAATCTAGTTCATTAGCTATTCTTTTGGAGGTCCAAGTATTGGATTGGTCCCACCAAGCCTATCCCAAACAAATTCTAAGCCAAAAATGACTCATAGGTATGTTTCCCACTCCATATTTTATGAAATGGGTGGTCCTTATTTAAAATATAAAAAAATGGCTCCTCTATCATTTTGTATCATTGAGCACAAAATAGGTACCCATTTTTAAGAAATGGGTGCCCATTTCAATTTGTACCATTGAGCACAAAATGAGTACCCAAGTTATAAATGAGTGCCTGAGTTATAAATGAGCGCCCATTTCTAAAAGATATTTTGGACAAAAAACAAGCCCACAAGGAAAAATCTAAGTGATTGACTGATTATGCAATTATTGTTTGAATATTCTGATTTGTAGAAGGAATGTTCTCATTAATAAATCCCTTTTCTTTTCTTTTTATGGCTTTGACATGAGGAGAAGCATTTGAATTCAATGTTTGGTGAAAACAAGGGATCAATATAATGTAGAAAGAGGCAAAGGAAGGTTCTGACAGGTAAGGAGGTTGCAACAAATAGCAAAAAGGATGGAAAATGTCAAGGAGAAAGAAGAACAAGAAATAGAGAACTAAATAATTTTGAAGCTTCAATCTCAACAATCATTTCAGAGGAGGAAAACATTGAGGACACAATAATGGATGCAAAGGCTAGAAAAACTCTCTTTAAGCTTAATTTGGACAAATCTGTAGGTCTTAACTATTTTCCTGATGCTCTCTTTCAAAAGTGTTGGCATATAATGGGATTAGATCTAATACAAGCATTGGAGGCTGCTAGGAATGGAGTTATATGCTTGAAACAAATTGATAATACATTTATATAATTATTCCCAAACAAGGGTAAAGCAATGAGGTTCATTGATTTTAGGCCTTTTTTCTTATGAAATATAATTTATGAAGTCCTGACCAAAGATTTAGAAAATAAACTTAAGTTTTTTTCCAATCATTATTTCTGAAGAACAAACAAGTTTCATATAGGGTAGATCAATTTTTGATGGAGTAGTCATAGCACAAGAAGCTATACATTCTTTCCAAAGGTCAAAAAATTTGAGCGTGATCATTAAAATAGATATTAAAAAGGCTTATGATAAGGGTTATTGGAGGTTTTTATGTAAGTGTAAGGAAGCATTTGGTTTTAATAAAGATTGGATAAATCTTGTCTTTCATTGCATATCTATTCTTATGTTTGTAGTACTAATCACGGGGATTATATTTACTATGTTATTTTCACCAATAGTTTATCAACAATTTGTAGATGGTAATATAATTTTTGGTAAAGGTGATAGAGGGGAAGAAAGCACTCTCAATAATATTTTAAACACCTACTCAAAGGCATCTGGATAGAATATAAATATGGAAAAATCAAATATTTTCTTCTTTTTTGAGAAAACTAAATAAAAAATATTATAAACCTTGTGAGGTAAATTACCATGGTGATAGTTTGAAATTCTATTAGACAAATCTATAATCTATATACAAAAATTTGGGATGAGGTAGGAAAAAGGATAGATAATAAATTGGACTTGTTGAATTAAAAATGGTTATCTTGGGCAGGAAGAGTTACAATATTAAAAGAAACACTCTCATCCACACCAACATATCTAATGTCTTGTCTTTCTTTGTTAGTAGAGGCATATGGTAAGCTGATTAAATATTGAGATATATTTTTGGCAAGGGACTAATACTAATATATGATAATTTCTTGAGACAGAATTTGAAAGCCAATAGAAGAAGGTGAAGTGAGGGTTAAAAATAAATTGTGCAAGACAAAGTGCTGGGGGAAAAATTATTTTGGAAACTTTTCAAATATCCAAGTTTAGAATGGGTTAGAATAATGAAAGGAAAGTATTTTCCTCAGATAGAGTCTGTAGATATTTTAGACAAGGTTCATTTCCTAGGGGACCTCACATATGGAATTTCATTGTATTATGTACAACAATACTCATAAATCAGATCACATTTGAAATTGCTAATGGGAGACAAGCTTTTTTTGGGAGGGACTCTTGGGGAGGTAAGCTAACCATCAAAAATATAATGGAAATAAGCATAGTTATAGATATCAGTGAGGCCTTGTGGGGACAATATTTCAAGGGTTATGTAATTATAGATCAATAAAACCCTCTTAAATGCAAGTGGAGACCTTGGGAAGAATTGCATCTGTCATTGGTGGATGTCGAGAAATTGAAGAAAATTTCCAAGAATAAATTTCTAGAGTGGTATTTGAGTATACCATAAGACAGTGTCAGTATTTAAAAAGTGGAAATTTTTTTCCTCAGATAGTATATTTTTTAGTTGTTGGGTAGTATCACCATCATTATTGATTTGGGAATGAAGGAAAGAGACAAATTGCATAATTTTTCAAGGAACAAAAATGGTATGGGCAGCCATTTGGAATTTAATATAGTAGAAGTGGTGAATAATGGAGAAAAAAATAAAAAAATTAAACTTTCAAAACACACAATGAGGGATAATCTGATGAAAACAAGTTTGGTTGGATAAAAAATTCCCAACTTTGTTGGTAAATTAACAAATAATAAGAAGAAATGATCTGAATGTTGCTAGACTCCACCTACAAAAGATTGGGTCAAGTTCAATTTTTATAGAGCCTCAAGAGATAATGTGAGTATTTTAGGTGTTGCATGTGTTATTCATGTAGACAAAGGGGTAATTATTGCAAAGTTGGCCAAGGCATTGGAAACAGAAACTAACAACCCTACAAAATTGATGTCCTTAGTAAAAGGATTGATCTTACGAAAAGAACTAGGATTTATGAAAGTGGAGATTGAAAGGGACTCAACTATTGTCATCAGCGCTCTCATGTGTAGATAATCCCTTAATTAAGGGCTTGAATAATTACCTTCACAATCCTTGGAACTTCTAGAAACTTTTGATAATACTACTTTTAATCATATCTATAGAGAGGGTAACATGATAGCAGATAGATTATCCAATATAGGAGTTGATGGACAGTCGATCAAGATAATTAACAATAGAGATATTGCATCTTCAAATCCTAATTAGATCAATCCATTCCATCAAGGGAAGTATGATACACATTGTTATTTAACCAACATATTCAATTTTTTTTAGAGAAATTAACAACATTTGGACGTGCATACAAGCAAAAAGGTGTCATTATAAAGGGAATGGTTCAATATAACTTGAAATCTGCTACAAAAGAGATAATAAATTTAATTCTAATTAGTTGATAAAATTTCAATATATTTTTCATTTGAATAAGAACGTTGTGATCAATTAAGAGGGTCTTGTCAATAGTATGTCATATCAACTTTGATGAATGAATTTAGTCGATATTTGAAGGATAAGGGAAGGACTAAAAAGTGTAAAGCTGGATTATTAATTGAAGAACTTGACTTTAAATTTTAATTATTGTGCCAAATATTGAAGACAAAAAATCAAGTGCAGAAAGATTTCATATAATATTGAGTATTTATGGAAAGACATGATGTCTCTCTTTTAAGGATCCTTGAGAAGTGGACCAGAAGGATAGTTAAAGATAGTGGGTGGTGAGAAAGTATGGGACAAAGCACTATTTATGAAGTGACTACTATATTTTGTTGGAAAAAGAAGATTACTAAGTGAGTAGGTGATTTTCTTCATAATTTAGGCATTGGGGAATCAAAATTTTAGAGGAGAAAAACAATAGGGATGATTTGATGGATGGTGGTAGGGGAATTGTTTGGTTTAAATAATGTTCCATAATTATGATTCACTCAAAAGACATTACAAATGGTGATGATAAATTCTATTTTACTGTTTTGAAGTTGGCTATATTTATCATAACATCCTTATCTTCTTCTTCAACTGAAAATTAAGAATCACAGTAGTAGAAGTGAGTAGTGGTGAGAAGAATAAAACTAGTAGTTTTAGATTAGTATGGATTCTCCTATGCTGCATAGATTGGGAAAACCAAAGACACAAGTTTTCTTTTATGGGTTGTCACGGATCAAAGAATACAAGAAATAATGCAGGATCTACATAGTATGGTGGTCAAGGTGATTTTTGAAATTCTAGGTGATGATTTAAAAAGAGCTAATCATAGGTATAGATTAAATACAATATAGTGGTCATATTTCTAGTAATGATGTTGTATGTTGGTTTGAGAAAGAGGGTAGCAAAGAGGATATGTAGGAAAATATTTCATAGAATGTCTATTTTAGATTTGAGTGTAGTTGTGCAAAATATAGATAATGATGTGACTATAACAAGGCCAAGGGACTATGGTGTTGCAAGGATTAATGGTCGGCCCCCAAAGAGATACCCATTTCTATAAATTGAAGAATAGATAATTTATCATATATATGAGGCTAGATATCAGATAGGTGATATATTTTTTTATGAAATTATAGAACCTTTTGTATAATGAAGGACCGAGATTGGTTAGGCAATTACTCAAATTGCATAGTCTAGTAGCAAAGAACAAAGAAAATGAGAGGATGATGAGCAT
The DNA here is from genome assembly GCA_018584345.1 of Thuja plicata. Lineage (NCBI taxonomy): Eukaryota > Viridiplantae > Streptophyta > Pinopsida > Cupressales > Cupressaceae > Thuja > Thuja plicata. Next base: position 944,390 of record MU227769.1, read on the forward strand.
AGAACCAGGATTGTTGTCAATCTTTGATGTGCAAGGCCTTTCACCATAGGACATTAAGCCATGGGATCTGGATTTGTATGTGTAACAAGTAGGGATGTGAACCCCTCAAGACCAAGTGTTAATTCAGGCAATTAGGGGCATGTCGATTGCCTATCTAAAGAGGATGGCAGACTCTGAGGAAGACATGACTAAGGGAAGCAAGAGAGAACATGGAATAGGATAGAAAAAACTTAGGGGAGGCTAGTTTCTCATTCTGATCTCTATTACAACAGATTTTTGGTCTTTTTGAATTTGATTGAGTTTAGAGTAGGTTTTTAGCAATATGTTATAGTTAAGACTTCACAAAGTTATTTTCCATATTTTAGGGAGAAGAATCTCTCTACAGACTATTATATTAGCTTTCTATACTTATTTTTGTTTACTTTATATATATATA
>MU227769.1:945877-958346 GCA_018584345.1 Thuja plicata
TATATATATTGCTAGTAGCATCCCGAGGGACAAGTGGTAAGTATACAATTATAAAATTTGTTATATAATATCATCTATAATTTGATAATGTATTCGATTTTATCTAAGACTAATTTTTGAATTGAACTTTTATATTTTATATTGTAAAAATAAAATATATTTTTTTGTTTTTTGATCAATTAATTATATATTTGTTTTATGGGCTATGTTTAAAATAATATTTGAATTTTATTGTATTTAGGATTTATTTTGGGCAAGGGTTACAAATAAGGTTATTAGTCAATTTTCTTTATGGATTTATTTAATTTATGGTTAGTGTAGGAGTTGTTTGGTTTAATACTTTTTTTTTTTTTTAAAATGGAAGAGCCATTAATATTTTTATTTTATAAATTGATTCAGAAAGGCTCCAAGGGAAAGAAAAGGAAGAAAGCCTCTCTTCTTAGCCACATCCAACTGATTGAAAAGCAAAATCTATCCACTTTGGAACCCATTACAAGATCCCAAGCCCAACCCAAAAACCTGCATGGAATAACAATATAGAGAGCCTAAGCCCCAGGAGGTTTTCAAAATAGAGAATGCCTAAGCCCCAAATATTACCTATAGATATCCATCAAGTGTATAAAACAAGCACGACTGAGTATCTACATTGCTCGGAAAAAACTACCAAAATGTCAAAAACCCCAATGCAGTCAGCTGTTCGGTTCAATATTAAAAAAGGTTTCTAATTTTGAAAAGATTTAGGTTCATCTTTCTTCAAGGTTGTGTTTAACTTTAGCTAGGTTTAGAGTTCCAATTAAACATATGTGTAAATATAGTTTATGGTTAGCATTGGGGCTCAAATAGAATTATGATTTCTTTTAGCTAATGTTGAAGAAGTCTTAGGGTTATCATAAAATTTGGTCAAGCGTTAGGTTCCATGTTTCATTGGTTTTATGTTAGGAGTAATTCTTGAATCTGCAATTGTCTATCCTTGGTCAAGTTTCTATGCATTCTCCCAACCCATTTGGGGAGAAATGGGTATGTATGTTATCCAGCCATTGATTTCACATGCGTTCTGTCTCAACATTTCCCCTTGTAAACCATGCCCTTCAACTGGAGGAGTGCCCAAAGAAGAGGGAAATTTGAGATCTGGGAAAGTCATGGAGGTAGAAAATGGCTGAACTCTTTTTACATGATTTGTTCTCTTAATTAGCGACTACAAAGAGATGTTTGGAGTGCCTAGCAGGTCAAGATTTGCATATACTATCCTTTTGACATTAGTCTCCAACTCCTTTCCTAGTACCGAAGCCATAGCTTGTAGCGAGGTTTTCACAGCCCTAATGTTATGTCGCTCCAAAGCCTGTTTAATACTATCATAAACCGTCATGTGCTTGTGTTTGGTAAGTAACATATGGCGTGAAAACAACCCACCCACAAGAGCACACCACATCCATAGGTCATATTTGTGTAGGGATAGCAATAACTTGTTATCCCTGATGAACTGTGGCTGAACCACATTATTGGCAATTAGTATGAGAAAGTCCATTGATTGAAGAAAGTCCATCGAGTTGGACAAAAATATTGATACTATTTGCGAACGGAACATAAGTTGCTTGGATTTTTGCATTAACACGTTCTCTCCAATTACCTTGTGGATGGCCCTGCAAATCAGTGGTAAATGGCATACAAAAATAGAATAAAAAAGAAATTCGTCAACCCGCAGTGAAAAAGGAATCTCTATTTCACTTGGAAGTAGAAAGACTCTATAATTGTGAGGTAACGGTTCTTCATGTAAGAGACCACAAGATTCACATCATGGATACAAGTTTGATGAGAATTCCATATAGCATATAATTGGATGAAAACATTTTCACATAGGTGGACTAAATTAAAACTTGAACGAAAATATTTTCGCAGAGGTGGTGTGTATAACTTGACACCTAAGTTAAATGATCATTATATGGCATGTGAAAAATTCCCAAAAATCTCCTTCATAAAGCACTATCTTGTTTTCCTTCTGTCTCAATCCACATTAGACACTTTAGATTTAAGACAAATCCACCATATCTGAATCACATAGTCAGGCACCAAACTTAAATCTACACTTGGCAGCCAACCCTCATGGTGAGCATAGTGACAATGTTAAGTTGATGAGAAAGCACGTGTTGTGAGCAAGTCTTGTTCCTCGTAACCCTTTAAATACACCAACTTACCTTCGCATGAGGTGAGGTACTCTAGTGGCATATTAATTCTGAATAGCTTTGTACATTGCCAAGGATTATACCAGTCGTAATAATAATAGGCTTACTTCACTCAAATAAAATGTTTACATCATTGACATGTCTGCAAGAATGGTCACCTTATGTCATACCTCCATTGGTTATAATGCAGAATACATCACTTCTTTTCCACTTGTGCATGACAAGCCATGTCATTTCACAACACCTAAATCAAACTAGAGTCAAACATCTCCCATGTTTATATTTTTATTGATTACTATAAATCTTTACATTTTGGTATCCCTGCTTATGATATCATTTGGATTTAAAGCATCATATTCCACACCTTCACATCCCAAATTTGCAAGATAGGCTGCCAAAGAATTCCCTTCACAGAGAGTGTGATAAATGTATCTCTTTATGAAATAATCTAGGAGGTTCCAGATTTGTTGCATTATATATGTTAATTTTGAGTTATGTGATTCTTGTTTTATGCAATCATTGATAATAACCATGGAATATCCTTCAACCTGAATGGAATGAAAAACTCCTTTCTTTTCCAAAACTAAGCTAGCAAATTGAGCATGTTCTTCAGCCATATTGTTTGTTCCTGGAGGGAGAGGGGCTGATGGGATGATGAGTAATTCACCTTGGTGATTTCTAATACATGATCCAACTCGTGACCTCCCTGGATTTCCTCAAGAGGATATATCAAAGTTAACTTTGACAACACCAACTATAGGAGGAATACATTGAATTGTATCTCTTCTTTGTGGAGGGATTGCTTGAACTTTATGACCCCATCCAATGGGAAAATGTATACCTTTCCAATCCCAAATGATAGTACTGTCCCAATTAGACAATACCAGGTTGTAGTTGTTTTTTTTGTGGCTGGCATTAACCACTTCCGAAATGGATTTTTTAATGCCTATGAGGACAGATTCAATTAAGAAGGGATTTTGATAGAATACTCTCTTGTTATGTTCCCACCATAATTCCCACACCACTAGATCCAAAATATATTTCCATAGACTAGAACAAATAGATTTAGAGTATAGCTCTGGCCATGATTGAAAGAGATCCCATAGTTTATTAGGAAGGGGAGTGATGTAACGTAATTGACCAAGAACAAACAACTATCATTGATACGCAAAGGGGTAGTTCAAAAAATAAGTGATCAACATCTTCCTTCTCTTGATCACATAGAAGGCAGTTAAATGGTTAAGAAATATGAAATTGTGTTAATTGATCACTTGTTAAAGCCCTTTTTTTTAATGCAATCCAAGAAAAACATCCTTCCTTAGGAAGTTTTACATGATTCCAGCAAAATGAGAAGGCATGTCAAGGAGCTTTATTGGATTCCTGCTGCTGAATAATCTTATAACCTTCTATAATAGTGTATGTGTCATCTTTACTAGGAGTCCACAATAATATGTCATCCTTTCCAGACAAGAAAACTACTTTATCCAAAAAATATTTGTAAGTCTATGTCTATCCTGAATTAAGATAGGTAGATCAACCAGATCTTTCCAAATCACTCTATTGGAAAATTGCCATATTGCAGAGAAGATCAATTACAAAGGAAATCTACGTAAGAATTCAATATCTATTTCCAAAGGCAATCTTATCATTGTTTTTAACCAGAGTAGGCCATAATAATCTATTTCAGTCAGGAATGGATTTTTTTTGTAACCAAAGCTCTCCTAAAACAAAGTACAACTCACTTGGATCGCACTCTTCACAACAAACCAATTCTGTAAATATAAGATCTCTATAGAAATGATGGAAATTTGTAAGTGCTGGTGTTCGAAACCTAAGTAGTCTTTTTTGCTGGAGAAGCCTTTTTGAAGACAAATATTTTTTTCTTTATTCACTATGAATTCTTTGAAGATCAATATGCTCATATATGTCATAAAATCTAATTGTTAGTTGCCTCAACATACTTATTTTCTTCAAATATCTCAATAAATAATTAAGAAAAAATGATTTTTAAAAAAATGATAAAATTATTGATGTTCTCATTTTTAAAAAATCATAAGAGTACACGTGGTCAGTTTTACAAATATCTTAATATAGAATCCTCAAAACATTTTTATTGAAAAAAGTATTTTAGTTAGCAAATCTAAACGACCCAATATCATGAATTGAGAAAATAAAATTAGTTTTTCTAGAGGACTAATCAAAATAATCATTTAAAAAATTTGATGAAACTTACAAAATCTCATTTTAAAATAATTTTTATGCACAAATGTATTTTATTGTGCTACTATAAATAAGCCCTTATTCTATTTGGAGTTACTGTCATATTTGTTAAAAAATGTTACATGAACTGATTTCCAATGCTTTTAGCATTTTTTTTCTTGTTTTCTTTTGTCAAGTTGTATTGCCCTTTTTATTTTCTCATAATGATCATAAGAAAATGTTGGCATTATTCTCAATCCTTGCAATGATTTTACATAGGATATTTCCACAAATGTCATTCTTGTTCTTCCTATTGGTCCAAAATCAACTATGGCCTTTTCAAGTGTCAAACCTTGATATTTGTGTATTGTCAACTCCCAAGCCAATCTCAAAGGTATTTGAGTTGTTGAACCTATTTGTACTACACATATAAGTACTATTTTAGGGATTTATTCATTGAATGGTAATCCAAAGTAGGTGTAAAATTTTACGCTGATATACAAGGGTAGTTCTAGTTGTGTACTTCCTGGTTTGTATAAACAATTTTGAACATAACCTAAAGTGCCATTTACAAGACCTACATCTATCCACAGATTTGAAGTTAACATAACTCTTGCATCCTTAGAGATTCAAAATTTGATATCAAGATCTTTAGAAGAACTTTCTTCTATTCCACTAACATTTGAAACTTTTGTTGTAATAACACGAGAAATAGGTTGTCTCAGAGAATGTAATTTATTTCTATTATGATTGTGAACATTATCATTAGTGGCAAAAAATGAACATTATTGTCAAAATCATCATTTATCATTGGTGAAATGTTTCTCCTTTTTCTTGACATCAACAACTTCCAGTCATCAATTATTGGTTGTACATCTCTAAGATTTGTTAGTAATTGATGAAATTATTTTTGATTTAAATCATCTCCATCTTTCCTAAAAAAATTTTCCATTGTGACCACCATTTAAAGCATTCCCATACTATCATTTCTCGTCTCTTTCTGTCATATGTTACCTTTTCTTTCACTTGGGGGAGTTTCATGAGGTCACCAACTAAAGTTATTGAGATTCCTTAAAAAAGAACAACAAAGAATTCATAATGTCTTACATTATAAACATATTGTTTTCATATATTTGAATTATACACAATAAATTTTGATAGATTTACCATGTGAAATTTGAAATGAATGAACACTTGCAAAATTGAGAGTGGCATTTTGAGGAAACACCTGATGAAGTTGAGATTCTATGTTCTCAAGGAGCTTCTCCCCAACAAACATAATTTTATCAATCAATATATATCTGATATGACTCATTTCTTATTGAAATCTTATCAAACATGTTCCTTCTAACTGCATAAAATATTTTACTATAATCTTCAACTTGGAATGAATAGTTTATCCACCTATGTTGAATGTTTCTGCTTCAGTTAGTGTGAGTAGTAGAAGAGGAGACTGATTAGGTATGTCACTCTTTTAAGATTTTCACTGATTGCACCAATCAAACATGACTTTCTGGTACCTGTTCTTCCTAGAACTATCATATACAAGGGAACCATATTTTTATTATTATGATAGTGTGACGTAATTATGTCAAATTCCTTTCTTTGTTTAGCACTGAGGTTCTTGAAGTTGATATGTTGTTGTGTATGAATATTTAGAAGACACCCATTTTCTCGCATCCTACTAATAAAATTTATTTCCTCTAGAATATGTTCACCAAACTATACTTATTTGACCAATTATATTGTCTATCCATATCCCTTCTTCCTAGGATATAAATTTCACAACCATGCATTATTTGTCCATGATGCAATCATGAAATGATTTCCCATTCATGCTTAGTAATTTTACCTTGACCAATTTCATTGTTTTCACTTTCTAAATCATTAATATTATCACTATCTTCTACATCCATACTCTGTTTTACATGCCATGTATTATAATTCAATGACTCCCAATTTGAAATTACCATCTCATGATTTTCACCAATATCTAGTGTAACATCACGAAATGGTTTGTAAAGGAGCAATTCTGATAAGAAATTTTTTAACAAAAATTATGAATCACATAAACTTTAATAATTGCATTCTTTCCCCTACGTTCTCATTTTTTTATCTTTCTTTATTACTTTTGTTATATATCCATGATTTAGATGCAACAATCAATGAGATAGTTTCCTGATGAGCTTATGGCAAGACATGTTTTTAATTAGTGCCAAAACACTTAGTAATTGTAGTGTTGACCGAGCCAGCAGTGCAACCTGAGCAGTTACAATATAACCCAAGCAGTGGTAGTTTTGACCGAGAAAATAGTGGAAATAAATGTTACCCAAGTGATCAACATTACCTGAGTGACAACATATTTCCCAAGTACCATTATATTTCCCAAGTGGAATCCTGGACCTGAGTAACAGTATGAGGCCGAATTAGCTTATATTGTTTGATATTAATTTATCTTTTGGAAGACAACTTACAAAAGTATTTGATTTGGATAAAGTATATATAAGGTACTTTTGTTTATCAAACTTCAAGTGTGAAGAAAATTATATGTGTGAATATGAAGTGGCTGACTGATTAAGAGGCTACAGTAGTATAAAGAATAACAGAGACTCATCTATCACATTCAGAAGATTACTATTATATCATTGGATATTATTCAGAAAATCAGAGTTGTAGAGAAGATCATCTATTGGCTGATCCTGACAAGTACATCAATAAAATCCTCTAACAAGGTGGACCTAATAGTCCTTTATAAAATATCATAATAGAGTCACATACTTAATTCTATTGTACTAAATCCTTTCACAAGGTGGACCTAACATTCCTTATTGCTCCTAACATGGTAGGTCATCAGAAGTGGTCAATTTTAAGATTTAATAGGCTAAATTTATAATGCAGTAATAAATCTTGTGGGTACCATCCCCACCCTAGTTTTACTTTCTATTTGGAAGGTTTTTGGGTAACCAAATATTATGTCAAGTATTGTGGATGGTTTATTAATTTTCATTTGATAAATGCAATCAAAACAGATAATATAATAAAGGGTTAGAGATTAAGTTTTATTGTTTCCTGATTCACCCCGTCACAATCACCTATCCTCAATATATTTACAATAGTTTCCAACAAGAGGGGCCTCCTTCTATATGCATCATTAAGTTATTATGTTTTCTCTTCACTTCCATCCTCATTATTTATAGTTACAAGTTTAAATATTTTATGGAAAATATTGAGATTTAAATATCGTCTGCTACTTTCAACCAATGGGAGTTCCATGAGCATGTTACACATCTCTTGAGCTCCAACATCTCTTTCAATAATAGTTTTCATTAAAATTTTCCTATACACCTTTGAGGCAAAACCTTTAGGATTCTCTATATTGGTCAAACGCATCAGCATTTGATGGTAGGTTTCTAAAATTTTCTCTATCTTTTCTATATATTTTTTGATGTATTCAATAACAACATGCTTTGATAAAATAGGTTACCGATCTATATTAGCTCTCCAAAATTGCAATATGTAACGATTATGTGAGTTGACTCTAGTCATCATTTCTTGCAGGCTCAATTTTTTTTCACTGGTTTCTATGTCTTCATATAATTTGAACCATTTAGATTTAAAGGCCAAGGGGCATTGTACCTACAATTTATATAAAAACAAATTAAATTCCAAAAAATGGTCTACACATATATTATATGTGTATAAAAAAGTTTACAAAATCTTAAAATTGGTATAATTCAGAAATGGACAGCTCTCAATTGAAGAAAACAAATGTTTTGAATTCTTTATAAATTTAAGAAAAAATTAATCTTCTTTCATTTGTTCTTCATTTTTTGAATCCATAGAATCAATATTCAGAGCTCCATGGATCCATAAAAACCCATATACATGTGGAAATCCTCTGTGTTTCCATTCATATCTTTACCAAAATTCCTTAACATTCAATCCCTTCTCTAAAATCTCTTTTTGAAACTTTGTAATTATGAGGTGCATGTAATGGGCGACTATGTGAGGGTAGTAAATAAAATTTTGTCTCCTCCAAATATAGGCTTCCCTTGGATTTTTCGGTGGTGTTCCTGGCATTAGTGCATGCATATCTGGCCAATACATATCAATCGCACTTAAGGTGAAAGAATTGTTGGCATCCCTAGTTGATTAATCATATCACATAATTCTCCTTGACATTTTGACCAATATGACAATGTACCTCTTTATGTTGAGCCAAATGCATCAAATTATTAGCAAGGTGTGATTTTGGTACATGTTCCATGTGTTCTCACAATTTATTTATGGCGATTGGCAACTCCTGAATGTTTCTTTTTGCAAACACCACAATACTATTTTGTGCTCGGTGCCTAATTATCATGTTCATCATGTAATACCTAAATCTTGGGTGTTTTCCAAAATGATGGTCCCTATATTATAGAAGATGTTTGACATATTCGTGGAGGTGCACACATCTTATACGAGGATCCAACCAATCACAGTGACCATCTAGAAATAAAGTTGGAAATTCCATATCCAGCAAACCTGGAGTAACATATTCATTTACTGGAGACACACCAATTGCATATTCATATTAAATATGCTATTTTAATTAGAAAATTAAATTACAATATATTTGAACAATATTATAATATATAATATTAAAGTGTACTATATCATATATGTAATATTATGTAATTTAATATTCTATAGAAATATAATACCACGCACTTCCACTTCATGATACTTTGTTTGTACATTTAAAAATTGTGATACTTTTTGTGTACATTAAATGCAATTTTTGAAGAAACTATCATAGATTAAAATACTAATGAATGGTTTAAATCTTTGTATCTGATTGATTTAATATGCATTCAATTGATATTTTTGTATTATTTTAACTTTTCAAGGGAATTTTCATAACAATTTGGAGGGCGAGAACACTCATAAGTCTATACCTAGTTCAGATATGGACCATCCACACTAGATTTTCAATATGGAAGCACTTCTAAAATCGGTAAAAAGAAAATACGGCCCTCAAATTTACCAAATTAGCTCATGACATGGGGATAAAAAATCTATGAATAGAAGGGGACTCATGCAACATTATTAACTATGTAAAAAAGCTTCACCTACTATCGTGGACTATAGTGAACATGATTGATGAGACACACAACTTTTTGAACACCTTTGACAAGGTTCACATCTCCCACATGTATAGAGAAGCCAACCAGGTAGCTGACTCATTTGCCAACATGGCGGTGAAAAATGAAAAGAAGGCTCATTGGCTTCACGGTGGAGATGTCCCACATGAAGTGATGGATTTCTTTGATTATTACAGAATCTAGGGAAAAGAGCAATTTATTAGCATTAATCATGATTGAAAATGCTACCCATGGTAACGGATTTCCCATAAATGGAAAGTATAAGAAAGGATAGAAAGGCAATGATCACAAGTCACATCCGCACACTTACTAGGTTCACATTTGCATTAGTAAAACTTATCTTTCAAGGAAATGAAGAAGTATTACATGGAACTATTCGGAAAGAAAAGGACTATTAAGTCGTAAAACCCTGTTAGCGTATCATAGCTTTTTTCTTGCTATCGCAGGAGAAAGACATAGATGGGAGCCCTCTAAAGATTGTGAAAAATGGAGGAGAAGGACCAAGGTTTGGCACTATATCCAACAGGGAGGCATTTACACTTTCATTGAAAGGCTTAATGGAGGGAAGTCGTCAATGACAAAAATGTTCATGAAATGCTAGGAAGAAGGCAATGTGGTGATTGATGGAAAAAAACTTTATAGTGACTGAGGAGGTCATTTCCATAGTCACTGGCATCCCTATAGTTAGCAATAAATTTTACAGAGACCGCAAGATTTTGTACTCTGTGATAAGTGATTTCATGAAAAATGAAGAAGAAAAGAAAGCACTTCCCAAATTTGGGATGTACTATCTTTCAAAAGGGCTAAAAAGACTGTAAAGATTTGTTCTGAGAGCTATCATCTATTATATCATGCTGGACACCAGGTTTGACAAGATCATAACCTACCACTTTGTTCTCATTTATCATTTTCGCCATGGTAGTAGGTTTTTATACACTTTTACTTATATACTTCAATAAATGAAAATATTAATTGGTTTAGCGATAAGGGTATTGCAAATCCTGCATTGCATGAAGGGGTTTTAATTCTTATTTATGAGTTATTTAAAGTCCAAGTTCTAGGGAAGGAGATGGCTCAGAAAGAATACATGGAGGGCTCAGGCTCTAACTACATTCCTTCAGAGACTGAAGATAATGAAGGTATGCACTATGAGGATCAAGATGAGTATGAAACCAAAAATAATAATATGGGTTCATCCTCTAAGAAGCGGATTGTCAGTGTGCATACCATTAAAAATAAAAATCGTGACCCCATCCAAAAAGCAGACCACAACGGTATATCCTCAAAGGAGCTGTATAAAAAAAATGAGGAAGGTATGGATACAAATGGGGAGGAATAAATTTCAAGTGGAAAAGAAAAAAAGTAGAAGGAAGACGACTATGATGAAACATCATAATAAAAAGGTCAAATACAAGGATGAGAGTGCCAACTGGAAAACTCCTGAGGATCAGACCCGTAAAAATTCCCCTATTTCTAGCCACAGGATGAAGGAGAAGCTCCAGGACAAGAATTATCAAATGAACCAGGCTAAGCCTTCACCATAGATTTCTCTAACCCAAGATAATGAGAATGATATTAGATAGGATAATGAGTTTGGCTACTATATGCCTGAACAAGGGAAGATAATGGGATGGTGTAATTTCAATGTAAAAACTATCAAAATGGGGATTACTAGGGAAGATATTAATCCCAAGGTCATTGAAAATGAGGAAGACCAGATTAAGCTGAAGGAGTTTATTAATCTAGCTATGCTGGTGCTTATTGATAACTCTAAGGAATTCAAGGTGGACATGCTTAATAATACTAGAAATAGCATGTTGGATAGCTATAGGATAATTAAATGGTTTTTCCATGAAGTGGAGGATCTTAAAAAAAGGTTAAAGGTACAGGCAAAGCTAATGTCCATAGCACTGTTGTTGAACAAATGATTCTAACCACTAAAGTTAGGAAAATGGAGGAAAAAATGGTTAGGGTTGAGGCTACCCTAAAAAACATTGCTCAACAGAGCTTTAATATTCTCAAAGCTTCCAATGAACACACCAAGGTCATCATCAAGAAATTGGAGGAAAAACTTGATGGGAATGATGCAGCCAACACGGGTTTGGAGAAAGAGCAGAAGGAAGAATAGGGCCCTGACAAGAGGACTATGGCTAGTGCTAAGAAGAAAAAGGATATCGATATGGGGAATGATCTCTATAAAATCAAGGATTCAACTGTGAATATGGAGTTTCTCGAGGCTAAGGTAGCCACGCTGATGGTGGACTTATCTTGACTATCCCTGGCCCTTCTTGCTATCCCTGCGGTATTTGCTTTCAAGAAGCTTGTTTTGTTTTGTTTTGGCCCTGTGTTGGCATGTTCTATTTTTAGACTCTATTTCGTTTAAGTATGGGCTTTTAGTTTTTTTTTTTAAAATTTGTTTCAGGTTTCAGGAACCCTTTTAAACCTATTTTACTTAATCAAAAAAATAGTTGGAGCCTAAACCAAATTCACCTCTACCTCTATTTGTAACCTAAACATAACTAAATGCTAACCACAACCCTTAACAAAAATGAACCCAAATCCTTTTCAAAACCATAAACTTAATTGAATATTGAACTAAACAATCGCGACCCTAACCCTACAATAAATTAAACTCTAAACCAAATTGAATCCTAACATGAATTATAACCCTTATCCAAAATAAGTCATAAATACATTCAAATTCAATACTTACTTTAAACATAGTCCAAAACCTACAAATATAATTAGTCCTAAAAAATTAAACTAATGTAATATACCTTTAGTGTCAAATTAATATATTTATTTGTCCAACACAAAAATTTATATTATAAAAATAAAATATATATTAAAATTTAATAATTTTATACAATATAATTAATTATAATAAATTATATAATTTATGCTACTAGCTGTATATAATATATATATATATATATATATATA
>MU227769.1:993200-1005112 GCA_018584345.1 Thuja plicata
GTCGCGCGAAGGGGTCTGAGGGGGTTCGCGCGAACCCCCTTTGAGGGAACCCACCAAGGAAAATTTGGTTTTTTTCTGTTGATTCATAGGTTTTACTCAAATTGGGTCTAGTTCGAGAGAACCCTCCATTTTATCTAGTTCGTGCGAAGCCTATTAACCACTTCGCGCGAAGCCATCAAATTTTATTTTTTTTGAAATTCTGAAATCCTTCATCCCGAAAAGTGGGACACACTATTGTGAGATCACCCATATATATATATATATATATATATATATATATATTGCTTTTAGCATCACGAGGGACAAGTGGTAAGTATACAATTATAAAATTTGTTATATAATATCATCTATAATTTTATAATGTATTCAATTTTATCTAAGACCAATTTTGGAATTCAACTTTTATATTTTATATTGTAAAAATAAAATATATTTTTTTTTGTTTTTCGATCAATGAATTATATTTTTATTTTATGGGCTATGTTTAAAATAATATTTGAATTTAATTGTATTTAGGATTTATTTTGGGCAAGGGTTACAAATAAGGTTATCAGTCAATTTTCTTTATGGATTTATTTAATTTATGGTTAGTGTAGGGGTTGTTCGGTTTAATTCCTACATGATTTGTTATCTGAATTAGCGACCGCAAAGAGATGTTTGGAGTACCTAGGAGGTCAAGCATGGCGTATACTATCCATTTGACATTAGTCTCCATCTCCTTTCCCAGTACCAAAGCCATAGCTTGTAGTGAGGTTTTCACTGCCCTAAAGCTATGTCATTTACAAGCCCATTTAATACTATCATAAACCGTCATGTGCTTGTGTTTAGTCAGTAACATATGGCGTGAAAATAACCCACCCATAAGAGAACACCACATCTATAGGTCATATTTGTGTAGGGCCATTGTAACTTGTTATCCCTGATGAACTGTGGCGGAACCACATTATTGGCAATTAGTATGAGCAAGTCCATAGATTGAAGCAAGTTCATCGAGTTGGACAGAAAGATTGATACTATTTGTGAAGGGAACATAAGTTTCTTAGATTTTGGCATTAATACGTGCTCTCCAATTACCCTGCGGATGGCCCTGCAAATCGCCAGGAAATGGCATACAAAAATAGAATAAAAAAGAAAGTTGTCAACCCGCGCTGAAAAAGGAATCTCTATTTCGCTTGGAAGTAGAAAGACTCTATAATTGTGAGGAAACTGTTCTGCATGTAAGAGACCGCAAGATTCACGTCCTGGATACAAGTCTATGAGAGTGTCATACTACATATAATTGGATGAAAACTTTTTCACATAGGCGGACTAAATTAAAACTTGAATGAAAATATTTTTGCAGGGGCGGTGTGTATAACTTGACACCTAAGTTAAATGATCATTACATGGCATGCGAAAAATCCCCAAAAATCTCCTTCATAAAGCATTGTCTTGTCTGCCTTCTATCTTAATCCACATTACTATAGATTTAAGACAAATCCACCATATTTGAATCACATAGTCAGGCACCAAACTTAAATCTCCATGTGACAGCCAACCCTCATGGTGAGAATAGTGATAGTGTTATGTTGATGAGAAAGCACATGTTGTGAGCAAGGCTTGTTCCTCGAAACCCTTTAAATACACCAAGTTGTTACATCAAGTTACCTTCGCATGAGGTGAGGTACTCTAGTGGCATATTAATTATGAATAGCTCTATACATTGCCAAGGATTATACCAGTCATAATAATAATAGGCTTACTTCACTCTAATAAATTGTTTACATCATTGACATGTCTGGAAGAATGTTTACCTTATGTCATACCTCCATTGGTTATAATGCATAATACATCACTTCTTTACCACTTGTGCATGAAAAGCCATGTCATTTCACAACACCTAAATCGAACTAGAGTCAAACATCTCCCCTATTTATATTTTTATCGATTACTATGAATCTTTGTATTTCAGTATCCCTGCTAATGATATTGTTTGGCTTTAAAGAATCACATTCCACACCTTCACATCCAAAATTTGCAAGATAGTCTGCTAGAGAATTCCCTTCACGGAGAGTGTGATAAATGTAGCTCTCTATGAAATAATCTAGGAGGTGCCAGATTTTTTACATTATATATGTTAATTTTGAGTTATGTGATTCTTGTTTTATGCAATCATTGATAATAACCATGGAATACCCTTCCACCTGAATGGAATGAAAAACTCCTTTCTTTTCCAAACATAAGCCAGCAAATAGAGCATGTTCTTCTGCCATATTGTTTGTTCTTGGAGGCAGAGGGGCTGATACGATGGTGAGTAATTCACCTTGGTGATTTCTAATACATGCTCCTACTCGTGACCTCCCTAGATATCCTCGAGAGGATCTATCAAAGTTAACTTTGTCAACCCCAACTGCAGGAGGAATACATTGAATTGTATCTCTTCTTTGTGGAGGAATTTATTGAACTTTATGACCCCATCCAATGGGAAAATGTATACATTTCCAATCCCAAATGATAGTACTGTCCCAATTAGACAATACCAGGTTGCACTTGATTTTTGTGTGGCTAGAATTAACCACTTCTGAAATGGATTTTTTAATGCCTATGAGGACAGTTTCAATTAAGGAGGGGTTTTGACAGAATACTCTCTTGTTATGTTCTCACCATAATTCCCACACCACTAGATCCAGAATATATTTCCATAGAGTAGAAAAAATATATTTAGAGCATATCTCTGGCCATGAACGAAAGAGATCCCATAGTTTATTAGGAAGGGGAGTGAGGTAATGTAATTTACCAAGAACAAATAGCTATCATTGATGCACAAATGGGCTGTTCAAAAAATAAGTGATCAACATCTTCTTGCTCTTGGTCACATAGAAGGAAGTGAAATGGTTGATAAATATGAAATTTTGTTATTCGATTACTTGATAAAGCCCATTTTTTTTAATCCAATCCAAGCAAAACATCCTGCCTTAGGAAGTTTTACATGATTCCAGCAAAATAAGAAGGCATGACAATGAGCTTTATTAGATTCCTACTACTGAATAATATTATAACCTTCTTTAATATTGTATGTGCCATCTTTACCTGGAGCCCACAATAACATGTCATCCTTTCCAGACAAGAAAACTACTTTATCCAAAAAAATATTTGTAAGTCTATGTCTATCCTGAATTGAGATAGGTAGCTCACCCAAATCTTTCCAAATCACTCTATTGGAAAATTTCCATATTGCAGAGAAGATCAATTACAAAGTAAACTACGTAAGAATGCAATATCTATTTCCAAAGGCAATCTAATCATTGTTTATAACCAGAGAAAGCCATAATAATCTATTTCAGTCAGGAAAGGAGTTTTATTTGTAACCAAAGCTCTCCTAAAACAAAGTACAACTCACTTGGATTGCATTCTTCACAACAAAATAATTCTGCAAATATAAGATCTCTATAGAAATGATGGAAACTACTAAGTCCTGGTGGTCGAAACCTAAGTAGTCTTTTTTCCTTGAGAAGCCTTTTTGAAGACAAATAGTTTTTTCTTTATTCACTGTGAATTATTTGAAGATCAATATGCTCATATATGTCATCAAATCTAATTGTTATTTGCCTCAACATACTTATTTTCTTCAAATATCTTGATAAATAATTATGAAAAAATGATTTTTTTAAAAATGATAGAATTATTGATGTTCTCATTTTTTAAAAATCACAAGAGTACACGTGGTCAGTTTTACAAATATCTTAATATAGAATCCTCAAAACATATATTTTGACAAAAGTATTTTAGTTAGCAAATCTAAATGACCCAATATCATGAATTGAGAAAATAAAAATAGCTTTTCTAGAGGACTAATCAAAATCATCATTTAAAAAATTTGATGAAACTTACAAACTCTCATTTTAAAATAATTTTTATACACAAATGTATTTTATTGTGCTACTATAAATAGGCCCTTATTCTATTTGGAGTTACTGTCATATTTGTTAAAAAATGTTACATGAATTGATTTCTAATGCTTTTAGCCTTTTTTTCTTCTACTTTTCTTTTGTCAAGTTGTATTGCGCTTTTCATTTTCTCATAATTATCATAAGAAAGTGTTGGTGTTATTCTCAATCCTTGCAATGATTTTACATAGGATTTTGCCACAAATGTCATTCTTATTCTTCCTATTGGTCCAAAATCAAATATTTCCTTTTCAAGTGTCAAACCTTGATATTTGTGTATTGTCAATTCCCAAGCCAATCTCAAAGGTATTTGAGTTGTTGAACCGATTTGTACTTCACTTATAGGTACTATTTTAGGGATTTATTAATTGAATGGTAATCCAAAGTAGGTGTAAAATTTTACACTGATATACAAGGGCAGTTCTAGTTGTGTACTTCCTGGTTTGTATACAATTTTTTGAACATAACCTAAAGCGCCATTTACAAGACCTACGTCTATCCATAGATTTGAAGTCAGCATAACTCTTGCATGCTTAGAGATTCAAAATTTTATATCAAGATCTTCAGAAGACCTTTCTTCTATTCCACTAACATTTGAAACTTTTCTTGCAATAACACGAGAACTAGGTTGTCTCGGAGAATGTAATTTATTTCTATTATTATTGTGAACATTATCATTAGTGGAAAAAATGAACATTATTACCAAAATCATCATTTATCACTGGTGAAATGTTTCTCCTTTTTCTTGACATCAACAACTTCAAGTCATCAATTATTGGTTGTACATCTCTAAGATTTGTCAGTAACTAACGAATTTATTTTTAATTTAAATCATCTCCATATTTTCAAAAAAAAATTTCCAATAAGACCACCATTTTAAACCATTCCCATACTATAATTTCTCATCTCTTGTTGTCATACGTTACCTTTTCTTTTACTCGGGGGAGTTTCCCGAGGTCACCAACTAAATTTATTGAGATTCCTTCAAAAAGAACAACAAAGAATTGATAATGTCTTAGATTATAAATATATTGTTTTTATATATTTGAATTATACACAATAAATTTTTATAGATTTACCATGTGAAATTTGAAATGAATCAACACTTGCGAAATTGAGAATGGCATTCTGAGGAAACACCTGATGAAGTCGAGAGTCTATGTTCTCAAGGAGCTTCTCCCCAACAAAGATAATTTCATCAATTAATATATATCTGATATCACTCATTTCTTATTAAAATCTTATCAAATGTGTTCCTTCTAACTACGTAAAATATTTTACTGTAATCTTCAACTTGGAATGAATAGTTGATCCACCTATGTTGAATGTTGCTACTGCAATCAGTGCAAGTAGTAGAAGAGGAGACTGATTAGGCATGCTACTCTTTTAATATTTTCATTGATTACACCAATCAAACATGACTTTCTGGTACCTGTTGTTCCTAGAACTATCATATACAAGGAAAACACATTTTTATTATTATGATAGTGTGACGTAATTATGTCAAATTCATTTCTCTGTTTAGCACCGAGGTTCTTAAAGTTGATATGTTGTTGTGTATGAATATTTAGAAGACACCCATTTTCTCACATCCTACTAATAAAATTTATTTCCTCTAGAATATGTTCACCAAACCTATACTTATTTGACCAATTATATTGTCTATCCATATCCCTTCTTCCTAGGATATCAATTTCACAACCATGCAATGTTTGTCTATGTTGCAATCATGAAATGATTTCCCATTCATGCTCAGTAATTTTACCTTGACCAATTTCATTGTTTTCACTTTCTGAATCATTAATATTATCACTATCTTCTACATCCACACTTTGTTTGACATGCCATGTATTATAATTGAATGACTCCCAATTTGAAATTATCGTCTCATGATTTTCACCAATATCTAGTGTAACGTCACAAAATGGTTTGTATAGGAGCAATTTTGATAAGAAATTTTTTAACAAAAATTATTTATCACATAAACTTTAATAATTGCATTATTTCCCCTACGTTCTCATTTGTTATCTTTTTTTATTACTTTCGTTATATATCCATGATTTAGATGAAGAAATCAATGAGATAGTTTCTTGATGACCTTATGGCAAGACATATTGTTAATTAGTTCCAAAACACTTAGTAATCATAGTGTTGACTGAGACAACAGTGCAACCTGAGCAGTTATAGTGTAACCCAAGTAGTGGCAGTGTCGACCGAGCAAACATTGGAAATAAATGTTACCCGAGTGATCAACATTACCCGAGTGACAACATAATGCCCGAGTACCATTATATTGCCCAAGTGGACTACTGGACCCGAGTAATAGTATGAGGCTGACTTAGCTTATATTATTTGATATTAATTTATCTTTTGGAAGATAACTTACAAAAGTATTTGATTTGGATAAAGTATATATTTAAGGTACTTTTGTTTATCCAAATGCAAGTGTGAAGAAAAGTATGTGTGAATATGAAGTTGCTGACTAATTAAGAGGCTACAACAATATAAAGAGCAGCAGAGACTCATCTATCACATGCAGGTGATTAGTATTATATCATTGGATCTTATTCATAAAATTAGAGTTGTAGAGCAGATCATCTATTGGGTGATCCTAACAGGTGCATCAGTAAAATCCTCTAACAAGGTGGACCTACCATTCCTTTATAAAATATCCTAATAGAGTTACATAGTTAATTCTATTGTACTAAATCCTTTCACAAGGTGGACTTAGCAGTCCTTATTTCTCCTAATAGGGTAGGGCATAAGAAGTGGTCGATTGCAAGCTTTAACAGGATAAATTTATAATGCAGTAATAAATCTTCTAGGTACCATCTCCACCCTAGTTTTAGTTTCTATTTGGAAGGTTTCTGGGTAACCAGATATTATGTCTTGAGTATTGTGGATGGTTTATTGATTTTCATTTCATACATGCAATCAGAAAAAATAATCTAATAAAGGGTTAGAGATTAAGTTTTATTGTTTCCTGATTCACCACCCTCTCAATCACCTAGCCTCAATATATTTCCAATAGTTTCCAATGAGAGGGGCCTCCTTCTATATGCATTGTTAAATTATTATATTTTCTATTCCCTGCCATCCTCATTATTTATAGTTACAAGTTTAAATATTTTATGGAAAATATTGAGATTTAAATATTGTCTGCTACTTTCAACCAATGGGAGTTCTAGGAGCATGTTACACATCTCTTGAGCTCCAACATCTCTTTCAATAATAGTTTTCGTTAAAATTTTCCTATACACCTTTGAGGCAAAACCTTTAGGTTTCTCTATATTGATCAAACACATCAGCATTTGATGGTAGGTTTCTAAAATTTTCTCTACCTTTTCTACATATTTTTTTATGTATTCAATAACAACGTGCTTTGATAAAATAGCTTGCCAATCTATATTAGCTCTCCAAAATTGCTATATGTAACGATTATGTGAGTTGACTCTAATCATCATTTGTTGCAGGCTCAATTTTTTTTTCACCGGTTTCTATGTCTTCATATAATTTGAACCATTTATATTTAAAGGCCAAGGGGCATTGTACCTAAAATTTATGTAAAAAAAAATGAAATTCCAACAAATGGTCTACACATATATTATGTGTATAAAAAAGTTTACGAAATCTTGAAATTGGTATAATTCAGAAATGGACAGCTCTCAATTGAAGAAAACAAATGTTTTGAATTCTTTATAAATTTAAGAACAAATTTATCTTCTTTGATTTGTTCGTCATTTTTTGAATCCATAGAATCAATATTTAGAGATCCATGGATCCATAAAAACCCATATACATGTGGAAATCCTCTGTGTTTCCATTCATATCTTTACCAAAAGTCCCTAACATTCAATCCCTTCTCTAAAATCTATTTTTGAAACTTTGTAATTATGAGGTGCATGTAATGGGCGACTATGTGAGGGTATTCAATACAATTTTGTCTCCTCCAAATATAGACTTCCCTTGGATTTTTCGGTGGTGTTCCTAGCATTAGTGCATGCATATCTGGCCAATACATATCAATCGCACTTAAGGTGAAAAAATCATTGGCGTCCCTAGTTGATTAATCATATCACATAATTCTCCTTGACATTTTGACCAATATGACCATGTACCTCTTAATGTTGAGCCAAAACCAACAAATTATTAGCAAGGTATGATTTTGGTAAATGTTCCATGTGTTCCCGCATTTCATTTATGGTGATTGGCAACTCCTGAATGTTTCTTTTTGCAAACACCACAATACTATTTTGTGCTCGGTGCCTAATTATCATGTTCATCATGTAATACCTAAATCTTGGGTGTTTTCCCAAATGATGGTCCCTATATCGTAAAAGATGTTTGACATATTCATGGAGGTGCACACGTCTTATACAAGGTTCCAACCAATCACAATGACCATCTGGAAATAAATTTGGAAATTTCATATTGAGCAAACCTGGAGTAACATGTTCATTTATTGGAGACACACTAATTACATATTCATATTAAATATGCTATTTTCATTACAAAATTAAATTACAATATATTTCAACAATATTATAATATATAATATTAAAGTGTACTATTTCATACATGTAATATTATGTAATTTAATTTCTATAGAAATATAATACCATGCACTTCCACTTCATGATACTTTGTTTGTACATTTAAAAATTGTGATACTTTTTCTGTACATTAAATGCAACTTTTGAAGAAACTATCATAGATTCAAATGCTAATGAATAATTTAAATCTTTTTCTCCAATTGATTTAATATGTATTCAATTGAGATTTTTGTATTAATTTAACTTTTCAAGGGAATTTTCATAATAATCTGGAGGGTGAGAACACTCATAAGTGTATCCCTAGTTCAGATATGGATCATCCAGACTAGATTTTCAATATGGAAGCACTTTTGAAATCGGTAAAAAGAAAATGCGGCCCTCCAAGTTACCAAATTAGCTCCTGACTTGGGGATAAAAAATTTATATTTAGAAGGGGACTCATGCAACATTATTAACTGCCTAAATAAGCTTCACCCATTACCATGGAATATAGTGAACATGATTGATGAGACACACAAATTTTTGAACACCTTTGACAAGGTTCACATCTTCCACGTGTATAGAGAAGCCAACCACATAGCTGACTAGTTTGCCAACATTGCAGAGAAAAGTGACAAGAAGACTCATTGGCTTCACGGTGGAGACCTCCCATGTGAAGTGATGGATTTCTTCAATTATGACCGAATCTAGGGAAAAGAGGGATTTATTAGCATTAATCATGATTGAAAATGCTACCCATGGTAACAGCTTTCCCATAAATGGAAAGTACAAGAAAGGTTGGAAAGGAAATGATCACAAGTCACATCCGTACACTTACAAGGTGCACATTTGCATTGGTAAAACTTATCTTTCAAGGCAATGAAAAAGTATTATTTGGAACTACTCAGAGAGAAAAGGTCTATTATGTCATAAAACCTTGTTATCATATCATAGCATTTTTCTTGCTATGGGAGGAGAAAATCATAGACAGGAGCCCTCTAAAGACTATGAAAAATGGAGGAGAAGGACCAAGGTTTGGCACTATATCCAACAGGGAGGCATTTCCACTTTCATTGAAAGGCTTAATGGAGGGAAGTCTATGGTGACAAAAATGTTCATGAAATGATGGGAAGAAGGAAATGTGATGATTGATGGAAAAGAACTTTACAGTGACTGAGGAGGTCATTTCCACAGTCGCTGGCATCCCTATAGTTGGCAAGAAATTTTACAGAGACCACAAGATTTTGGAATCTGTGGTAAGTGATTTCATGAAAAATGAGATAGAAAAGAAAGCACTTACCAAACTCGAGACCTACTATCTTTCAAAAGGTCTAAAAACACTATGGAGATTTGTTTTGAGAGCCATCATCTATTATATCACGCTGGACACCAGGTTTGACAAGATCAAAAACTACAACTTTGTTCTAATTTATCATTTTCACCATGGTATGTAGGTTTCTATACCCTTTTACTTATATGCTTCAATAAATAAAAATATTAATGGGTTTATCGATAAGGCTATTGTAAATCCTTCCTTGCATGAAGGGGTTTTACTTCTTATTTATGAGTTATTTAAAATCCAAATTATGGGGAAGGATATTGCTCAGTAAGAAGACATGGAGGGCTCAGGCTCTGACTACATTCCTTTGGAGACTTAAGATAGTGAAGGTATGCACTCTGAGGATTAAGATGAGTATGAAACAAAAAATAATAATATGGGTTTGTTCTCTAGGAAGAAGATTATTAGCGTTCATACCATTAAAAAGAAAAATGGTGACCCCATCCAAAAAGTAGACCACAACGGTATATCCTCAGAGGAGGTGTATAACGAAAATGAGAAAGGTATGGATACAAATGGCGAGGAAGAAATTTCAAGTGGAAAAGATTAAAAAAGAAGGCAGACGGCTATGATGAAATATTATAATAAAAAGGGCAAGTACAGGGATGAGAGTGCCAACTGGAAAACTTCTGAGGATCAGTCTCGTAAAAATTCCACTATTTCTAGCCACATGGTGAAGGAGAAGCTCCAGGACAAGCATTATGAGACTAACTAGGCTAAGCCTTCACCACAGATTTCTCTACCCCAAGATAATGGGAATGATATTGGATAGGACAACGAGTTTGGCTGCTATATTTCTGAACAAGGGAAGATAATGGGATGGTGTAATTTCAATGTAAAAACCATCAAATTGGGGATTACTAGGAAATATATTAATCCCAAGGTCATTGAAAATGAGGAAGATCAGATTAATCTGGAGGAGCTTATCAATCTGGCTATGCTGGTGCTCATTGATAATTCTAAGGAATTCAAGCTGGATGTGCTTAATAATACTAGGAATAGCATGTTGGATAGCTACACGATAATTAAATGGCTTTTACATGAAGTGGAGGATCTTAAAAAAATGTTAAAGGTACATGCAAAGATAATGTTGATAGCACTCTTGTTGAAAAGATGATTCTGACCACTAAAGTTAGGAAAATGGAGGACAAAATGGTTAGAGTTGAGGATACCCTAAAAAACATTGCTCAACAGAGCTTTAATATTCTCAAAGCTTCCAATGAACACACCAAGGTCATTATCGAGAAACTAGAGGAAAAACTTGATGGGAATGATGCGGCCAACACGGGTTTGGAGAAAGAGAAAAAGGCAGAACAAGGCCCTAACAAGAGGACTAGGGCTAGTACTAAGAAGAAAAAGGATATTGATATGGGGAATGATCTCTAGAAAATCAAGGATTCAGTTGTGAATATGGAGTTTCTCGATGCCAAGGCGGCCACATTGATGGTGAACTTATATTTATTGTCCCTGCCCCTTCTTGCTGTCCCTGCGATATTTTCTTTAAAGAAGCTTGTTTTGTTTTGTTTTGGCCCTGTGTTGGCATGTTCTATTATTGGACTATGCTTCGTTTAAGTCTGGGCTTCTAGTTTTTTTTTTAAACTTTGTTTCAGGTTACAGGAACCCTATAAAACCTATTTTACTTAATGAAAAACATAGTTGGAGCCTAAACCAAATTCACCTCTACCTCTATTTGTAACCTAAATATAACTAAATGCTAACCGCAACCCTTAACAAAAATGAACCCAAATCCTTTTCAAAACCATAAACTTAATTGAATATTGAACTAAACTACCACGACCCTAACCCTACAATAAATTAAACCCTAAACCAAATTGAATCCTAACATGAATTATAACCCTTATCCAAAATAAAACATAAATACATTCAAATTCAATACTTACTTTAAACATAGTCCAAAACCTACAAATATAATTAATTTGTCCTAAAACATTAAACTAATGTAATATGCATTTAGTGTCAAATTAATATATTTATTTGTCCAACACAAAAATTTATATTATAAAAATAAAATATATAATAAAATTTAATAATTTTATACAATATAATTAAATTATAATAAATTATATAATTTATGCTACTATATATATATATATA
>MU227769.1:1013773-1034014 GCA_018584345.1 Thuja plicata
GACTACAAAGAAGATTCGTATTCCCGTATTTAGCAATTGCAAAATACAATAATTCAGTACTGTAATTTTATTTCTTTCTATAAATGTAACTGCTCTGTGCATGATGCACTTCTAAAATGTAACATTTAAAATGTAACATTTTTTCACATGTCTCTTTTATAAGCTTCCCAACACTATATTCATGCTTTTACATTAAGAGCCTATCAGCCTACCCCTTGCACCTCCTATGGATGCAAGTGCTAGTTAGTAATATTTTTTAGTTGGATATTCCAAACGCACCGATGTGAGTTTTCTGATAGGGAGTGCAGATTATGTGAAAGGTGCGGTTGGCCTTATGAAGGAACAATTAATTAGTACATATTAACGATTATACATTGGATAATTAATTAATTTCTATCGACGTACCCATTGATACAAGCACTAATTTACTTATTATAAAAGGAAAGAGAGGTGGGAAAGTTTATATTTAATTGGAAGAGCGTTTACTGACAGTACGAACTATCTTTAAAAAAAATTGTTACTGACAGTACGGACTACCTTAAAAAAAGAAATTGTTACTGAACCTATCAAGCCTCAAGAATGAAAAATTATTTGAGAATGAGATCTCATGTGTTGATTATTGTCTTGATCACACGAGTCTTCTTAGCGACGTCTCACTCCATCAACATAACAAGAGGAGACGAAAAACTCAACACTCTGAATAAGAACATCAAGGGTGTTGTATTGTCTCAAAATGATTCAGTGCTATTTTCTCATCAATATAGTGGGGTAATGGTGAGACTGCCTTCAGTAATGAAGAAGAAGAATAAGAACAATAAAAAGAAGTCACCACCAACTCAACCTTGTAGTACAAATAATCAAAAGAAGAAATCACCACCAACTCCACCTAGCAGTACAAATAATCATCATCATCATAGCAATAGGGTACCTCAAAGGGCGTATGCAAATCATTCAATTCTGTACATAGTTTTGCCCTTTTTTTCATTTCTTTTCCCCTGTTTTAACTGGGGCATTTATTTTTGATTGTTTGATTTTATGTGGGAGATTTTAAAGAATGTTAGGGTACAATCATTTTTGAGTTTTAAGGCGATCAACAAATAAGAAGCTCATCAAATGGAATACTGGCGATTATAAATGTTTGACGCCTTAATTTTGTCTAAGAATACAAAGATAATACATTTGTTTTCATCTGTATTTCCATTCCATTGACGATGATGAAGTATAGACTTTTTTATGAGAAAATTGTTAATGTATATTTTATATTAGATTTAATGTTCAAGCTTGTCCGTTCTATAAAAAATATTCTTTCGGCAATTCCATCTACTTTTAAACTTTCTGAAAAAGTTGCATGAGAAATCTAAAGAATATATATATATCTGCACTATTGAATGTACAAGATGGTGTTCTTGGGGAGGCTTTGATTCGTTTCGAAGAAATGCCACGAATAATGATGTCTTCGATCGCAATTATTCAATTGGCAGGTGTAGAGTCAGTGTCCCCAGCTTTTTTAATTGAACATTTTTTAAAGAATAGATTGAAACATTCAAACATCTCTGAAAGCAATTGGTTGAGTTTAATTTGTATCAACGGTATGATGTGTAACTTTTAATATAGAACTCGCACGATTTCCATTCGTAGAATTTATTTAAAATAAAATGATTATATATACTTCATATTAACTGTAATTTTTAAAAATAAATTGATTACATACATATATTTGATATTAACTATAATTGTTTAAAATAAATGATTACATATCCTTGATATTCACTATATTTTGTGTATATGATCATTAAATTTTTTTTACTATTGTCTAGGAATCATTATTTATTTTCCATTCATAGAATTTTTTTTCAAAATAAATTTGTAAATTGATCAGAATATATTCTTGATATTAACTATATATTGTGTATATGGTCAACAAAACTTCATTATAGAGTAAATTTTAGGTTATAGTTGCAGTTTCTCTCCTTCATGTACTGGAAAACAAAGCATGAAGCATGAATAAGGGAATACTACCTTTAGAGGTTAAATGTGCATAAAGACATTTTTATGTGACGAAAGAACTTTTTATGTGACGATTGAGATGTTTTTGCTTAAACCAAGTTCAATTAAACTTAATTTACAAAAATAAAAAATGAATGATTAATAATAAAAGTTGGTAAAGTTTTCATGATCATTCAAGTCCATTTTTTTAGTCAATAATCTTATTGACTATATATAACAATATATTAGTGGATAGTGGCAGGAATCTGAAGTGTTCTCTTTGCTTGACACTCTTTTGTTTTGTTTCTTTTTTTATTGAATATATTTTTAGTCCTATTTTAGTTTGAGACATAACAATATATGTCTTCCTTGTGGTAAATTTTATCTCCTTATCTTCCTAAGCATCTGTCTTATAGTGTCCACATGTTGTTTTCCTTCATTTTTTTGTATGAGACGAATATGTATTGATTTCCGTTATATCGAAGAATGCAATTCTTTTTATAAATACATATTATTAATATTTAAAATAGAATAATTTTAAATAGTTTCAATTTGAATGTTATATTTTAATATCAAGCCAGATAAACTAATCGTGAACTCTTCTCAACACATATCAAACCCATTACGCTTCAAAGAAATCAGGGAAATCCAAGATCTATGAAAACTTATTCTCTCCCAATACCTTTTACTTATCCTTCAAGATCAAATTCTTAGAAACTTCTTTCAATTGTTTTGCACCTGCTATATCTCCCGATTCTTCGATATTACAATGTATGTAGGCCCTACTATCTTGGACGTGTAAAACATTATAAGGAAAGATATGAAAATGCACCTTCAGGGTCATCCTCAGTTGATTTTTGTGAATGTTTCTTAAATACTAGCCCAGGACATTTGTAATATTAACTACTTTGGGTGTGTCTATGATTTAATATTCTTAAACCAAACTGTGTAATATAAAATAACATTTCAATGAATTTAGGGTTAAGCTTGTAATTGATGTAAATAACTTTAATCTCCTTCAAAAATGCCTCAAACTATTCAGAAAACTCTTCAATTCACAAGGTGTATAATGAATAGAGAATATGCATTTTTTTTTTAATTCTCATGTCCAGAAAGTAGATTGGAATTAATGCATATTGCCTTAACTTCAAGTTATCTCAGAATAGAAGATTGAAAATCCACTATTGATCCTTTAAATCATCAAAAAATTTCTTGTCAATGACACACTATGCCATTAACTCATTTCTGCATTTGAATATGTCGATGATATTCACTTCTTTATCCAATTCAGGGGTCATGTAAGTATTTTTTATGAAAAACTCCCCCTTCGGTCAATGACCTAATTAGTTTGCAAATGACAAATTCACACCAAAATCTGGTGTGATATTTCTAGTAGCAGCTACCACTTCTTTTCTAACGCATGTCTTGCTCATTTCCTTCTTAACTTCATTAGCATCAATAATTTTCTTTCCTTTATCATCTGACACATTGTTCCTTTCTACTGATGTAATGGAGCAATGTGTCAGATGATAAAGGAACAAATTTGATTCTTTAACCATAAAATAGAATCAATGGGAAGTAAATAATTAAAACATAAACAAAACATCCACAACATCATAGTGGAAACCCAGTTAAGGAAAAAAAGATAGTAGGGATTGAACCCACAAGTATTACTTATGGAAACAAAAAAAAAGTTATCCTGTTAAAGGTTTGGTACATAAGGGGAATGCACATTCATTCGAACTTACATCCAAGAGCTCACTCCTAAAATACAAAACATTCACTGAGGATAAATGCCATACAAAATATTTCATCTATAAAAAATGAACTGAGAGATAGCATCGGCCATGCTTGAAAAGTTCAATACAAGTTCCAAATAATTTTTTTTATATGATAGTCAAACCTATGATGATGTATCCATCAATTATATCCATAATAAAACTAATATTTCATGCAACCATCACATAATATAAAACATTTACAAAACTCAAGCTTATGTATCCATCATCAAATATAATAACTCTCACTTTTGGCCTCATAAAGAAAAACTGTAGTGTGTGAAGTGTCAGATAGATCCGATGTTAAAATGTGTTCCTAACCTTGAAAACAAGAATAAGTATCATTACACATGTGGAATCTATCATCTCTATTAATAAAACTGTTCGGGTCATCTATCGAATAGGATTGTTGATCGATCAAATACCTAATTGTATGTGTTATTTGGTGCACTCTATATACCTGATACTTTGAAATTTTTAACTCATTAAAATGGTAATATCAACATCTATGATCATATACCAAAGTACATAATACCTCTCTAAAGTTCTTCCTAGGTTCATACCTCAAAACTTGATCATACACTCATTTATCGAACCATATACCAAAACCTTTTTATTGGCTCTTCTATTCCATACTTAGCCAAATTTGTAGTTTATCCTTTGATATAATCATGTCATAGTAATTCATCATTAGAATAGTGTATAGTCTTCATTAATGATAACATACAATTCCTCCATATCAGTAACTCTTTCCAATAAAAAAAAGCATTCATGCTAAAATTATTTTGGAAAAATTTCAAACATCCAAATATAAAAATGGGTCAGAATAATCAAAGTCAAGTATTTTTCTCAAATAGACTCTATAGATATTTTTAGAAAAGGTTTTTTTCCTAGGGGATATCGCATTTTGAATTTCATCCTAGCATGTAGAACAATAATCATGGATCAAATCATATGGGACGTTGGTAATGGAAGATGAGTTCTTTCTTGGAGGGACTCTTGGGGAGGTTACCATGCCATCAAAAATATTATGGACATAAGGAGAATTATGAATATTTGTGAGCCGTTATGGAGACAATATTTAAAGTATTATGTAATCATAGATATGGAAAATCCTCTTAAATGTCAGTGAAGACCTTGCGAAGAATTACATCTTCCACGAGTGGATGTAGAGAAATTAAAGAAAATTTTAGAGAACATATTGTAGGCTTTAAGAAAAGAATAAGATTAAGCTATTTGGAATGGATATAAATAAGGAAAATATAATGAAAGGAATGGATATAATTCATTGGTCAAACAAAATGGCATGCATAAAATTGAGATTACTATTCACTTGTGTTTGGACAGGTTGTGCTTACCTAAAGAGGGAATTCTTGTATGGGAAGTTCAGCTGAATGGTTTAGAAAAATATGATTTCAAGGTCTTGTGAGGTGTGTCTTAAGTGAAAATCGAGGTGTCTCTTAAGTGAAAACAAGGAATAATTGATAAATCATATTTTTCGCTATCCATTTGTGTTGAAAGGATGATACTAGATTTATGATAGGCTAGGGTGGTATTCAACTTTACCAAACAACATAATGTCGATATTTAAGCGGTGGCCAATTTTTTTTCCTAATGATATATTTGTCATTTTATGGGTAGTATCACCATCCTTATTGATTTGGGAATTCTCAAAAATAGAGAAATCACATAATTTTCTGAGGAACAAAAATAGAATAGGATCACTAAATCAACAAGTTGGAAACTAATATAATAGAATTGGTGAATTGTAGAATAAAAATAAAGTTAAACATTTGAAACACACAATGTGGCATGATCTGGGGATAAGGAATTGGTTTGGATTGAAAATTCCCAACTTGTTTAGTAAATTGACAAATAATAACTAGAAAAAAATTGAAAGTTTTTGGACTCCCCCTAGATAATATTGGGTCCAGTTGAATTTTTATGGAGCCTCAAGAGGTAAACCAAACATCTCACGAGTTGGATGTGTTATTCATTCAAACTAAGGGGTAATTATTGTAGAGTTAGCCAAGCCATTTGAAAAAGACAGCAACAATGTTGCACAATATAGGGCCTTAGTCGAAGGAATGATCTAATGCAAGAAATTAGGATTCATTAAAGTGGAGATTGAAGGTCATTAAGCTATTTTCATCAATGATCTCAAGTCTAAAAGGTCCATTAATTAGAGGCTTAAATCATTACTTTCACAAGCCTTGGAGCTTTTACCATCTTTTGATAATATTACTTTTAATTATATCTATAGCTCGAGAGTAATACGATAAGAGAATAATTATATCTAATTAGAAGAATCAATTCCATCAAGTGATGTATGAGACAAATTGTTATTTAACTATTATTTTCAATATTATTTAGAGAAATCATCAATAGTTGGATGCGCATACAAGCAAAAAGGTGTCAAATGATTTAGTAGGACTTCAAATATCCTTCAGCAGAGGTAAGAAACTGGTTTTTATTTAAAGGATAAAATTTCAAAGTATTATTCATTTGAATAAGAACGTTATGTTGAATTAAGAGCGTCTTTTCAATAGTATCATATCAACTTTGATGAGTGAGTTTAGTCAATATTTGAAGGATAAGGGAAAGACTAGGAAGGCTAAAGTTAGATTATTAATTGAAGGACATGACTCTAAATTTTAATTATCATGCCAAATATTGAAGAAAACAAAGCTACTACAGAAATATTTCGTGTAAGATCTATTATTTATGGAAACGCATGATGTCTCTCTTGTTAGGATCCTTGAGAAGTGGTGCAGTATGAAAGTTGGAGATAGTGGATGGTGAGAAAGTATGGGACAAAGAATCATCTATATTTAGTTGGGAAAAAATAACTAATAATTGAGTAGGTGATTTTCCCCCTAATAATTTAGGTATTGGGTCATCAAAAATAAAGTGGATAAAAACTATAGGGATGATTTGATGGATGGAAGCAGGGAATTTTCAGGTTTAAGGAATTTTGAAAAATAATGATATGCTCCAAATACATTAGAAATGGTGATAATAAATTATATTTTATTGTTTTTAAGTTAGCTCCATTTATCATAGCATCCTTCTCTTATTCTTCAACTGAAAAAAGGACTACAATGGAAGCAGTGAGTAGTTGTGAGAGAAATAAATCTAGTAGTTTGTTAGTAGTAGATCGATTCTCCTATTTTGCTTAGAGTGGCTAGATATAAGAGGCAAGTTGCCTTTTAAGGGGTTTTAATGGATCAAAGAATGGAAGAAATAATGTAGGATCCACATATTATCATGGTAAAGGTGGTTTTGGAGTTTTTAGGAGATGATTTCATCACCGCTAATCATAGGTGTATTGTCAATATAGAATTAGTGACCATATTTTTGTCAATGATGTTGTATGTGGGTTTTAGAAAGAGGGTAGCAAAGAGGATATTCAGGAAAATATTTCCTAGTTAGTTTCTTGTAGATTTGAAGGCAGTTATATGAAATATAGATAATGATCTCACTGTACCAGGGACTAGGGACTATGTTGTTTCAAGGATTAATGGTAAGCCCCCAAAGAGATACCCAATTCTGGGAATTGAAGAGTAGAAAATTTTTGTATATGGAAGGAAGGCCATAAAATATGGGATAGATTTTGTGATGAAATTAAATATGCATCAACACAATGAAGGACTAACCTAGGACATGACATTCCTCAAATTTCATAATCTAGTAGTAAAGAGTGAAGAGGACCAGAGGATGAGGAACATGGAAGCAGGGTTTTCATCAAAATTTGATGGGAAAGACCCTCTACCCTAGGAAATTGAGCTGTGGTATCCATGTTGTTGCGCAAAATTAGTAGGGATGTGAACCCCTCAATAACAAGGATTAATTTGTGTGAGCCAGAGCATGTCAACTTCCCATCGAAAGAGGATAGTAGATGCTGAGGCAGATGCAACTGAGGGATGCATGAGAGGATGTGGAAGAAGACATAAATGAATTAAGGGAGGCTAGTTTATCCTTTTGAGTTTTGCTACAATTTATTTTTGGTATTCTTGAATTTTTTTAAGGATTCTAGAGTAGGTTTTTAGAAATAGGTTTTAGTTCGGACTTGATAGACTTATTTTTTAGTATTTTAATGATAAGAATCTCTCTATAGACTTTTAGATTAGCTCCTTATTCTTAGTTTTTTAACTTTAAACTCATATATATTAATATAATATAACCTGGATCTAGCCATTTATTGATAAAAAAATTCAATTCAACCTCTAAATCATATACTGTAGCAATATTTAGTTATTAATCTAATTCATTTGAAGTAGAATTAACCTTAATATTTTGATATCTCTTAGCTTTTTCTTCATAAATTTTATTTATAGAATACATGCATTCAAGCTAATCCAAGAGGCTTTCTATAGTGGAATCAATCTTTAAAGTGAACTTTTAGCCTTTGAAAAAAAATTGACAGCCATTTTCATATTTTATAACAGAAATTAACAATAAAGATAGTGGAGAAAAGTAACTAATTAAATAAAAAAGAATTTTCTTTTCATTAAGAATTTAAATCTTAGGAAATTTGAAAAGATAATTTTACGTAACTGTCAAAGAAAATATAATATTCAAGCCACATCGCAAATATATAGAAGCGACCTTAAGTTGGAAGAATTTTCAAAGACAATTTATTTCACACTATGACTAGACTTTTGACAGAGGTCTCTATGATGGAGGGGTTTGCAGACTCATCAAGCTCAGGTTGTATAAAAGCCTCACGTCTCTCCTCCTATTATTGTTCTCTCTGTAAAAATACACTCATGGGATTCAAAATGACGCTTATCTTGATTGCATGGATTTTCATTCTCTACTTCACAATCCATGGAGGTAAGTTTTCTGAGTGATGTTATCATAGTTATATGAATATATTTTTTTACTATACAATACACTAGAAGAATTAAACCCCCACCATTTGAATCTGAATATAAGTGACGCTTTTGTTTTTAGTTTTTATTTTTTATTTTTTTTTGTTTTTGTTTTTATTTTTATTTTATTTTTTTTTGGGGGGGGGGGGGGGGGGTTNGGGGGGGGGTGGTATACAAATCTAATATTGAGGAGGTTTATGAGAGTCAATCTGATAAGTTTTGATTTAATCTAGATTGATCCATATGTTAATTTATTTCGTCAACATTCTTGTCTCTACAAATGCTCAAGAATAGATTATTGGAGTTCGAAATGGGAAGATGAGATCAAATTTGTCATTAGAAGAAGTGATGATATTGTTGAAAGTGAACAACATAGGGAAATACATGGTTTTCAATGAAGGGGTGAGTTATTATAATATTTTACATGCACGTGTTTCTATTACAAACCATAGAGTATAATAGAAATGATTATTCAATTTTATAATTAAAATGATACTCTATATGGTTTAGTTAGTTAAATTATACTAATAAATACATTATATATGATATAAGTTTAATATTTTTCAAAAATATACAAATAATATATTTTGGGTGCCAGCAAGATGTTGAGTCCTCCTATTTTTCAAATTTTCTGTCAATTGATGTCAAAATTTGAGGCACTTAGAGATTGAATCTCAGAAACATCTAGTAATAGAAAATGTATTTCTCGAAGTCTAGTTTACAAATATGTAATTTTTTTTTTTTCTCATATGGTAGAAAATACATTTTAGTAGGCATTGTTAAAAACCCCTTTTTCAAAATGCTTGTTTGAGGACCATACCGCACACATGTACGACCACCCTATTTTGAAGTAAATAAATGAATTTTTGCAAATCCTTCCGGGGAAAGGTACCTAACTCATCAAAGATTGATGAGAATATTTTTTCTTTTTTTGTTGTATTTCTATTTTTTATTAATTTTTAATTGACTATAAAGTACATTTTGGGAACCTCTGGTGTATTACCACCATAATTTGAAGAAAATTTCACTTTTGAAAAAAAAAATTATTGTGAGGGAAATTCTATGTAGATTGATGTCATATAATTCATTTTTCCAAAAACATAAAATCAAAAAAGTTATTAAAATTTTAGTTAACCTTACTATTTCAACTTTAGGTACTACTTTGACATAATAAATATTTTAAAAATAAAAAAAATTAGTCATATCACTACAAAATTTATATTTTTATAATCTTTACAATATGAATTGAAATGGGTTTTCGTTTCGTTAAAAAATTCATTTGGGAACACCTCTAAACAATTACGACAAAGCACAAATTTTAAATATCAATGCCTTAGCCATATTTTTGCAAATTTAAGCACACGCTTGGTGGGACAAAGCCTGTCCTGAACCAAAAACCAAGGCGCAGGTATGGTTCCCACTCCTAATTTTTAGAAATAGGCACCCATTTTTTGAAATTAGAAAAATGGGTGCCTGTTTTGTTTTGGACCGTTGAAATAGAAACTGGTGCCTGTTTTATAAATGGGAGCCCGTTTCGATTTAAATAATGGGTGCTCATTTCTAAAAGAGCCGTTGGAGACAAAAAATTGATTGTGGGACTGATCTCGATGATTACTAAGTATTCAATCATTGTTATGACATATTGATATAGTAGAAAGAATATTTTAACCTACATTCTCTTTTTTTGTCTTGTTCTGGATTTGACAAGAAGGGATTAATTTGAATTCAAATTTTGCTGCAAACATGGAATCAAAGCAACACAGAAAGAGGCAAAGAAAGGTTTTGACGGCTGATGATGTTGTAGCAAATAGAGAGAAGGAGACAAAATGACAACGAGAAAGAAGAGTGCAAGAATTCAAAACTTGAAAAATCTTGGAGCATCAAGTTCAACAAACATTTCAGAAGAGGAGAAGAATGAGGAAACCATGATGGATGCAGAGGTTAAAGAAGAAAATACAGTAGGAGGAAATTTAGGGGCATTTTCTAACCAAGTGTTGGATACAGGTATGTCATCACAACCAAATGAAACTTATTCTGATAAAGAACTTGATCTTTTTGTATTAGCAAGTTACTCTTTAAATCATTTAGATTTTCTTCCTGAAAATAGAGTAACAAATTATATTTCACATCAAACACCACAAATTAGTAATTTTAATCATAATGATAAAGGAATTGAATGTCAAACCCCAATTGAAAGTGAAATTCAAACCCCAATTGAAATCAACAATCAAATGACAATTGAGATCAACAATGTGGATGTAGACATACAAACACCAATTGAGAAAGAAACCCCCAAAAATGATAATGAAATGAATGAAAAATTTCAAATTAAAAGGGATGTGCTAGACAATCTACTTGGTTTGGTTACATAGAGATAGATTAGGACACACGCCAGTAAATTGTTTAGAGAATTTTTTTATAATAAGAAATTTGGGTTTCAATGTCAATTAATGTTACAACTAATTAAAATGACTAAAATACAAAAGTGATGAAGAGGTTAGGCATTTATGTGAAATATAAGAAGAAGGATGACTCTCTTAAACAAGTTGTAACAACTGTTGCTAGTGCCTTTGACACAATCGGAAAGAAAAGTTGTTCTAAAGATAGGAATGTGGCATGACGAGCAATAACAACAGCTTTAGTAAACAAAACTACTTGTGATCAAATAATTATGACAAACATAAGTGGATATCTTAATATTCATCATAATAATTTAGCAAGAGCAATAAAGAGAAGAGTTAACTTTGAAAGTGATCAGGCTAACCATTTGTGAAGCTTTAGTGGTAGACTCCCGAGGTCTGACATGAAACTTACTGGTGAAGTCAAAAATTTAATTGAAATTTTTTGGCATGATAATAAAAGAGTATCACCTAGTGCTAGAGATGTTCTTAAATTAAGAATTGGCTCAAAAATTCATGATCCACATCCAAAAAAGCTTTTGGATATGACTCAAACTGAATTGTATAAAAAAATTGTTGATGTTAAGGTGTTAACTATTTCTATTAGTCAAAGATCTTTTCAAAAATGTAAACCATGGTATGTAAGGATTAACAAGGAAAGAGTAACATTTTGTTATAAAATTCACGTTCAATTTCATTATCATTATGATATATTTTCATATATACGTTCTACCATGCATACTAATGAAATGTTGCAAGAATGTGGTATAAATATAGCACCTTAAACTGTAAAAGAATTTATACCAGGCTTGTTTTGTAACCCACCTAATGAGAATTTTTTTCTTTTGAATGCATGTGTTTCTGGTGTATGTGATGTATGTGGCAATCTTGCATTTTTAGATGAATGTTTGCATGAAATTTTTTTAATTGATTTTGGTCATCAATTAGTTGATGTAAAAATATTTAAAACTATTGAGTATCCATTGAAGGATGGAAAGGTTGGAAAATGGTGTTAGCTAATTACTGAAAAAGTTAGTGTTCATGCATTTATGAATGAATTCAAGAATAAGGTTGTACCTAAATATGTGAAACACTGCCAAAATGCTAGATGGCTTGATGGACAATTTTACATATGCAATAATACATTTCCAATTGGTAGTATACTTCCAGTTGTTGACTTTGCAGAGAACTACACACTTGCACTACAAGATGAGATCCAACCACAATATTATAATTCAGTTCAAGTAACAATGTTTGTTCATATTGTCTATAGGCATGCACCTAATAGTATAGAAGATGATCAAATTTTTTTGAGAGAGTATCATTTCTATATGAGTGATAATAAATTGCATTCATCAGAGTTTGTCTAGTATTGCTTTAAAATATTTTATGAGAATTGAAGGGAGAGATCAATTCATATAACACAACATCTAATATGGTCAGATAATTCCATAGGGTAATTTAAGAATGCTATAATATTTTTTTGGTTGAGTAGGACACATAAGAAAAGTAATGTCCATCATATTTAGAGTTTTTTTGAGGCTGGACATGTTTAAGGAGAACATGATGGTGTCATTGCATGTGTTAAGAGAGTCTTGTGTAGAGAGAAACTCAAATTTGAGAGAAATGCAAATTTTAAAGATGCATCTGAAATTGTTGAGTGGTGTAAAACAAGTTTGTCTATAGGATCAAGTCAGAACTCTACAATCAGGCGTTTCTTCTGGCTAGTTGCAGAGAATTATATCCTTTCAAGATATGATTGTGATACAATCAGTGGTGTGCTAAATGGCATTCATTTATGATTTCTAATTCTAACACTTGGACTATATGGACTAGGGAGCTTGCATATTTTTGTCAATTTTGTGTTGCAGGTGAATGGGAAGAATGCGAGCATA
Organism: Thuja plicata; assembly: GCA_018584345.1. Lineage (NCBI taxonomy): Eukaryota > Viridiplantae > Streptophyta > Pinopsida > Cupressales > Cupressaceae > Thuja > Thuja plicata. The sequence continues at coordinate 1,026,706 of MU227769.1, forward strand.
TGAAATGGGTTGAAGAATGGAAAGAAAAATACTTAACACCTAGTGAGCCACAAGATCAAGATGATATAAGAAATGAAGACCTAAATCATGCATTTGCTTCAGAAGATTATGATTGTGTTTCAGACCTCATTGAACCTGGTAATTTCATCCAATTTGTTGTAAACCTTTAAACTATATTATTAATGTATGTCAACTGATTTATCATTGCATTAGAATTATATATCTAAGAAATTTTATTTGTACATGTACTTAATTTTGTTTTGCAGGACATGTGTATGTTGTTGTTGCACCCGACGATGATGAAGAGAAGACTGATTATTGGCTATCTCGATGTGTACAACATAAGAAAAATTTGATATGTCATGACGTAGTTGATGATGGTTTTGTTTTCATTTGTGTCTAGGTTTACATCTAAATTATTTTCTACCTACGGTTTCTTGTTTCATTTGTGTTTAGGTTTAGGTTTAGGTTTTCTACCTAGTGTTTTAAGTTTTGAAAGTCTTATTGTTTTCTACAATAATTTACAAAGTAAAATAAAACTAAACATAATGTAATTTATTGTAATCCGATTAAAAAACAAAATTCAAACATTAAACATAATAAGTATTGAACATTAAATATTAAACTAGTTCTGAGAGAGAAAGAGAGAGAGAGAGAGAGATTATTTTCTAGACCTAGGGTTTACAAATTTATTTTCAGTTGTGTCTAGGTTTACATTTGTGTTTTCTACCTAGGGTTTACAATCTTGTTTTAGTTGTTCTTAGGTTTTATTTTTCTACCTAGGGTTTCTTTTTTCAGCTGTGGTTAGGTTTAGGTTTTAGTTTTCTACCTAGGATTAAATAATTTTTAAAAGTTTTGTTGTCTTCTACAATAATTTACAAATTAAAATAAAACTAAACATAAAAATTTATTTTAATCCTATTAAAAAAACATTAAACATTAAACAGTAAACATAATACATATTTTAACATTAAACTAATTAAAAATAACAATAAATTACATTTTTAATGAAAAAATAATAAAACATAAATAAAAAACAATTATATGTACCTGGACTCAGAAAAACAACAGCAAGGGGCTTAGCGGTAGCTCTCAAAATGAGCACCCGTCTATAGAAAAACGTGATTCCATTTTGAAAGTTGTGAAAATGACTTGCAAAACGGTTTAAAAGAAAAATTAAATACTTTTACAAATGGGGGTGCCCGTTTTGGTCCTGGCACCCGAACCAAAATGGGCACCCGTTTTATATTTACTGCTCAGGCACACTAAGCATAACGGGCACCCGTTTCTAAGAACACGGGTGCCCGTTTTGATTTGCCATTTATTTTTTGCCGTGGACTTCTGCAGAATTGGCACCCAACTTTGTGCTTGCACCCTTTTATATAGATAATATGATTAAAAAATCCACAAAGTTATTACTTGACAATATTCATAAGTTCATTTTTTCATTATCATCAAAATCATTTCCATTAATTTATTGAGGATTGTATAAGAGATCTCAATGTTCAGGTGATACAACATGGTATGGATTCCAATATGTTTGTTAAGGTGAAAGAGTTGTTAAGAGATTATGAAGAGGTGTTAGCCAATGAACAAAACTTTTGGAGATAGAAATTAAGAAAAGCCTATGATGAACTAAAACCGATTATATGTTTTAAGTCATTTTGTTGATGATCAACCAAGTTACAAATGTGATGATAGACATTAATCAGTTAATATATTGTCATTGATGTCAACTTGTTTTGATTGCAATTATGGTAACAAACATCTATTATGGGTTCATGATCTGGAACAAACAATGTTTATGTGGTCGATAATTGAAGAGTTCTATATGTACACAGAGTAATAATGAATACTGAGTAAATATAGTGTATACTGAGCATAATATTAACCAAGCTAGGGATCACCAACACTTCATGGTAGTGATCGAGCCATAAAATAAACTAAAGGCTGACTAAAATGGTAAGCTAAAAAATTAATGATTCTGGGATAATTGATAAAGTTTGTTATGTTGACCAAACAGTTATGATAATTCAAGGATGATTAGATGAAGAATAATGAAATATGTTTTTGAAACAATTACCGAGGAAGGTTTAAGCAGAAAAATCAATGATGGAGATTAACCAATGAAATCTAAACGATGGAAATTAAATGCATTATGATATCTATATAAGAGATAAGAGATTCATTATGAATCACACATGATGCCTACATACAAAATCATGCATGAGTATTCAAACTGGTTGAAGATATAATTGAGAAGTTTTACAGACAATATTGAGAAACAGAGGAAATAGCATTTACTGAGCATAACAGAGTATGAGGAATTAGAGGAATTGAAGTGAACTAATTGATCAGAGGTATTATATACTTAGCATAGATCTAAAAATTTGCAAACATAGTTGTATTTGAATCAGATCATTACTATATTAGTTTAACCATTATTACAGATAAATATCTTAACTAAGTAGGACTTGAAAGTCTTTATTATGACATTCAAATGAATATTGAGTGTTTTCTTGTGGACCCCATAGTGAATGATTGGTTGAGGGAGAAGTGTTAGTGATAAATACTCTAATCAAGTCAAACTTAATAGTGTGCATTGTAACCTTTAACAGGGTTGTCTCTTAACCGAGCTCACTTCAGAAGAGTGAAATATTTTGGGTTACCGATCCCAGGTGGTGTTTCCCTTAGCATGGTTTCCATGTTAAAAATCTATGTGTTAATGTGTATAATTGTTTTGGATTGTTATTTTGATTTAAACATTAATTTATCTACATTGATTGGTAATCATAGTAATTTTTTTACTGCTACTCAGTATGATGAATTGATAGATGAGTTTGAAGATGACTTTGAGATCATAGTTTATATTTCACCGAGTTGATTTATATGTTTGAAATTGTTTTTATGTACAACTAGGAGAATTTGGGACTATAGGATAACTAGAACTAATTGATTCACCCCCCTCTTAGTTATCTAACAATTGGTATCAGAGTATACAATTATTAGAAGGAAAGTTTCCAAGGACTTAAGCTAAAGATCACAAGATGTATAAGAGAGATGCACCTAAGCTGGAAAATGAGAAATTCTCAACATGGAAGACCAAAATGAGACTATACCTATCAAGGATTGGAGATGATATAAACCTATACCTAGATACTGAATTCATCTTATCTATTGGACCATTGACTATTAATCAGATGAGAGAGAAACATGAACACAATACTATGTTGGTAGAACTTGCTTCTTCACTAACTCATGCTAAATTTGAGAATGTCAAGACATGTATATTAGCCAAGAAGATGTGGGATAAGCTTACACTATTTTATGGAGGAGATGCAAATGTGAAAAGAGGTAAAGCTGAAAGTCTCCAAGGAAATTTTTATTACATGAGAATGAAAGAAGGAGAAAAGATAACACGGTACAACAATCAAATCAAGGAGGTTGTGAATACTATTCCTAGAGAAGGTGGAGTTATTGATGAAGACACTATTGTAAGTAAGATTCTTAGAACCTTGTTACCTATTTATTCTATTAGAGTCTCTGCAATACATGAAATGAGAGCAACACTTGGAAACAATATTATAGTTGATAGTCTAGTCGGTAGACTGATTTCATTTGAGTTGAACAATTTTGACAACAATGTTGTTCCTACTGTTGAATCTGCATTTATGTCATCTCTGGAAATTAGTAAATTTGGTAACAAATACATGATGATAAATGATAGTGATAGTGATAGTGATGATAAAGAACTTGATAAAATTAAAGCATTAATGGATACAAGATAGCACAAAGGTAAAGGAAGGTATAAAGGTAAACTACCTTTGATATGCTTTAATTGTAAAGAAATTAGGCACTTTGTTGCCAGACACCCTGATAAAAAAAGTGATGAAAGAAATGAAAGATATAATGATAGAAAGGATGATTGAGAATATATAAGAAATCGATAGTAGACAGAAGGTGTAATCAAGATTACAAAGACAAAGGAAAGAAGGTATGTTAAATTAATGAAGATAAAGACACCGACACCAACACAGATGAAAATATTGAGACAATATTTGTAGCTTTGAAAGAAGATTCAGAAGAAGATGAAAGGTATGTTGAAACAATTCACTTATTTCTAAAGTCAACAAGCATGACATTTGGGTTATTGATAATGGATTCACACATCACATGACTAAAGAAATTTTTTTAATTTCTTGAGCATTATAATGGTGGATCTATTAGAATGGGGAATGGCACACCTTGTCAAGTGAAAGGAAAAAGGACTATATTGTTGAACAATAAGATCAAATGTGAGAATGCATATTGGGTGAAAGGACTTAATTATAATATGTTGAGTGTTTCATAGTTGAATAACATAGGTCACCGAGTTGCATTTGAAAATAGAAAAGCTGGAATCTATGATGAAACAGGAAAGTTGATTGGCACTAGAGAATAATCAAAAGGTAATATATTATATCTTGATACCACTGAAACTACTTGTTTGATGGCTAGGAATGAAGATATATCATTGTGGCGTAAGAGCTATGTCATGTAAATTTTTACATGGTTAAGATCAGTAAGAAAACAAAAGTAAGAGCCTTACTAGGCCTATCTAAACCTGACCATGTCATGTGCAAGAATTGTCAAATGGGAAAATGTTAAAATCTAGTTTTAAGAGGAAAAATTTCTTTTCTAATGATATTTTGGAGTTAGTTCATATAGACCTATGCGGACCAATGAGAAAATAGAGTTATTATGGTGACAGATACTTTATTTTATTTGTTGATGACTACTCCAGAATGATGACTGTCATGTTCTTAAATGAAAAATCTAAAGCATTTAAAATGTTCAAATGGTACATAGCTAAAGTGGAAAAAGATAGTGGTAAAGAACTGAAATGCTTAAGATCTGACAAAGGATGAGAATTTATTTACGGTGATTTCACTAAATTTTGTAATGAGTACAGAATTAAGAGACATGTCTTTGCACCAAGAAAACCACAGAAGAATGAGATTGCTGAAAGGAGAAATAGATCAATTACAGATTGGACAAGAACACTAATGATTGAAAAGAATGTTGCACAAGTATACTGGAGGGAAGCTATTAGTACTGTTGTATACACATTGAACCAAGTACAACTCCAGAAAGATACAAACAAGACACCTTATGAATTATGGCATGATTATACACCTAATGTGAGTTACTTTAGAATATTTGGAAGTCAATCCTATATTCTAAAAGATAAAAGAAATGATAAATTTGACTCAAAAGGCGATGCAGGAATATTTCTAGGATATTCTACTAAGAGAAAAGCTTATAAATGTTTGAAAAAGTCTTCTAAAAAGATCATTGAAAGTGCAAATGTAAGAGTTGATGAATTTTCTGAGAAGAATGATGAGGAAAGAAAAAGAGAACTATAAGACTATAATAGATTTTTTACATTGAAGAACGTGTAACTTTTCCCGAGCAAGTACCTAACATTACCAAGCAACAAGGTAATGTTACCGAGCATCAAGATGCACCAACCATGAATCAGGAAGATATTGCAACTGAAGATCATGATCCTATACCAACTGAAGAACACAATGAAGAACAAAGGAGTGAACCTGCACTTGAAAAATATGTAAGAAGACATCATCCACACAATTAGATTATTGGAGATAAAATAGTTGGCATGATGACACGAAGTTAATTGATTAAAAACACATGTTTGATTTGTGAATTTAACCTTAGACTGTTACAAATGCACTTTAAAATGAAGAATGGATTAATGTCATGAATGAAGAAATTGAGAAGATACAGAAAGAAAAAATATGGACATTAGTATCGAGACCAACAGATAAGAATGTCATTGGCACCAAATGGATATTATTAAACAAATTGAATGAGAATGGAGATGTAACTAGAAATAAGGCAAAACTAGTATGCAAAGGGCATGTAGAAGAAGAAGGTATTGACTATGGAGAAACTTTTGCACCCATTTCTAGACTTGAAGTAGTTAGAATATTACTTTCTTATGCTCCATACAAAGGTTTCAAAGTATATCTAATGCATGTTAAGTCTGCATTTCTGAATGTAATACTGGAAGAAGAGGTATACATTGAACAACCTAATGGTTTTTTTGATCCTACTCAAGAAATCATGGTATGTAAGTTATACAAATCATTATATGAACTAAAAAAAGCACTGAGAGGATGGTATGAAAGAATACACACCTTTCTTATTAGTATTGGATTTGTTAGAACAAGTGATAACAACATTTTTTATTTGAAAGGAGGAAATGATGATAACACTCTTGTTAATAATTTTTTTTTTTATGATATTATATTTGGAGGAAATGATAACTTATGCAAATCATTCGTTGATGAAATGAGGAAAGAGTTTGAATTGTCAATGTTTGGAGGGGTCAAATATTTTCTTGGTTTGCAAATTTTACAACAGGATTAAGGCATCTACATTACTCAATTTAAATACATCAAGGAAGTACTGAAGACATTCAGAATGGAAGATTCAAACCTAGTAGGAACACCTATGGTGACAAGATGCAAATTGACAAAGGAAGATAAGATAACTGAGGTAAATCAAACATTGTAGAGATCTATGAATGGAAAATTGATGTATGTTGTACACACTAGACTAGACATTGCACATGCAGTTGGAATTGTAGCAAGATTTTCACCTAATCCTAAGAATCATATATGACTGCTATAAAGAGAATTTTTAGATACTTGAAGAACACTGAACTTTATGGATTGTGGTACAAGAGAGAACACAAATTTGAACTAAAAGTTTGCGTAGATGTTGATTGGGCTAGAAACATTGATGATAGAAAGAGCACTGCTAGTGGAGCATTCTTGTGTGAGAAAGATGTTGGAAATATAGAAGGAGTAACTGAGAGGGGAGGGGTGAATCAGTTACCACAAAAATAAATCCACAAGTCCCTTAGATGTCTTCAATATATACTGCTGTTACTCGGTAGATTAACTTATTATTATTCATTAAACATTCACAGTTATTGACATGCATTTATCAAATAGCATAAACACAAGTAACACCAGATATAACGTGGAAACCCAATTTGGGAAAACCACCAATGCAACTAGTTACTGATTTTCACTCTTCTGAAGTGAGCCCTGTTAGGAGCCAACCCTGTTAAAGGTTACAAAACACACTGTTAGGTGTGACCCTGTCAAAGGGTTTAATCACCCTGCTAGGAGTGGCCTTGTGAGAGGTCTTTAGAGCAATTCAAATGAATTGTCACCTTGTTAGAGGATTTATGAAATGGTTGTTAGACCAACTCTGCTAAGAGATTTCGGTATCACTG
>MU227769.1:1048461-1093320 GCA_018584345.1 Thuja plicata
TGCATTGGGAGGCGCAAGTTGTAAGTATACAATTATAAAATTTATTATATAATATCATCTTTAATTTTATTATCTATTCTATTTTATCTCAGACCAATTTTTGAATTCAACTTTTATATTTTATAATATGACATTTAAATATTTTATTTTTTATTTTTTGATCAATTAATTGTTTATTTTATTTTATGTGATATGTTTAAATAAGCTTTGAATTTGATTGTATTTAGGATTTATTTAGGGCAAGGGTTACAAATAAGGTTACTATTAAATTTTCTTTATGGTATTATTTAATTTATGGTTAGTGTAGGGGTTGTTCGGTTCAATATTTTTTTGGAAAAAATGGTTGAGCCATTAAAATTTTTATTATATAAACTGCTTCAATAAGGCTCCAGGGGGAAAGAAGAAGGTGGAAAACCCCCCTTCTTAGCCACATACAATCAATTTACAAGCAAAATCTATCCAATTTGGAACCCATTACAAGATGCCAAGACCAGCTTGAAAACCCACATGGGATAACAACATAGAAAGCCTAAGCCCATGAGGTATTGAAAATAGAGAATGCCTAAGCCCTGAATATTACACATAGATATCGATCAAGTGCTATAGAAAATCATGACTAAGTATTTACATAGCTGGGGAAAAAAATACCAAAATGACCAAAACCCTAATGTAGTCAGCTGTTTGGTGCAATATTAAAAAAGGTTTCTAATTTTGAATGGATTTGGGTTCATCTTTGTTCAAGGATGCGTTTAACATTTAGCTAGGTTTAGAGTTTCAATTAAACATATGTGAAAATATTGTGTGCTAAAAATGTGTCACACTTCTATGGGTCATTCAATTCAAGGTTGCTCAACAATGAGGTCTCAAATATTGACTCATAGCTCCCTAGTCATGGAGTGCAAAGGTGTGTGATGAAGGCTCTCAAATAGACCTAGTTGTGCCTATGTAAGTACACCATGAAACGAGAGATTCAATGCATGAAAATGATAACAATGCAAGATTAATCTATAAAAGGAAATATGAAAACTTAATCTATGGAAGAAAATATGAATTTAATCTAATATGAATCTAATCTACATGAATATCCATGGATGCAAGAAGAAGAAGACAAGAAGATAGAAAAGTTGCAATATCCAAGCCAAAGTGCTCAAATTCTCCTCCAAAATTGCTCTCCAAACATGCAGCATAACAATACATAAAAAATCTATATGAGAATGAGGAGAGATTTCCTTATAAAGAGAAATGTATGGTAGAGATTAAGAGGCAAAAATCAAAGGCTATGATTAAGAGGCAAAAAACCCACCACTTAGGAAGATGTGTAGAAAAAGGAACTTTATTTATTTTTATTTAATTTATTTCCTTTTTATCAAATAAAGTGTTTTAAGTGGGGATTTTTATTTATTTAATTAAAAGAGGATTTTTATTTTAATTAAAAAAATTAGAAGAATTTTATTTAATTAAATGGGAGGAATTTAATTTAAATAAATAAGATTAATTTTATTTCATTAAAATTGAGATTAAATCTTTTAATTAAATAAAAATGATCAAACCTTAGGAAATATTGAAATAATTGAATTAACTACAATTTGATCAAGGAAATTGATTTGAATTAAAATGTTGTAAAGCATTGATTCAGGAATTTGATAAAATGATAAAATGATAAATGGGGCCCATAGTCAAGGAGACCATTTTAGGGTGCATACATTTGCCCCTCTTTGACTAATTTGTGATCATTTTGAGAACACATGTAGTCAAAGAATGTAGTTGAAGTGTGAGATCGATTTGGGATCACAAAAAAATACAAACATCAACATCGTTGTAAATAAGTAATTGACATTAGAACAAAGATAAGCTAATTGCAAAAAATGACAAGGTCAACACCGTTGTAAATAAGTAATTGACATGTTCGAGATAAGAATCTCAAGAAAGGTTGCCCGAAGTAGAGCAATTGATAGGATTGATAAAACTAAATCAAGGACTGAAGTTTGATAGATACTGCCCCCTCGTGATCAAAATTGTAATGAGATAGAGGAGAAACATCAAAATGAGAAATTTGATCAAATCAAACTAAAGATAAGGTTCTTGATGTAAGATGAAAGATATAAGGATCAAAGAACCAAGGTAGATCATCAAGCATGAAAGGTTATGCCCCAAGGTTGAATTAGAAGAAAAGAAGTGGGGTGAAAGCGAATGGAAGATAGAAGTTTGGAAGAGGTGGGAAAAAATGGAAAGAAGAAAGAGAAATTGCCTTAAGAAAGAGAATGCCCCAAAATCAATCAATTGTTTAAGATAGAAAATTTTGATTGAGATCACAAAAGAAGATAAGGAAATGAAGATCAAAACGTGATCATAGTTGATTAAAAGTCCTCAAGAAAGATGAAGGAAAACCCTTGCAAACTAATAATGCAGCCTAAAATGAAAACTAACATGAGGTCTAACAATGCAAGCTACATGAAAATGCAAAGATGTACTTGCAATAAAGCAACTGTAACATAGGAATTTGTGTTCATCATTCATTAGAGAATGTTAAGGAACTTATTTTCATCATTGGGCCATTATTAATGGACATCGGAAAATCACACAATCATCACTAGTCACAAGCACAACTATGAAGATATGAATGTGATTTATATCCGGTTGGAATGCAGAAAGATTCTAACATAAGCATCAAAGACATAAAGGTCAATATGACTGTGATGTTAGCTTACCCAATTTAATATAGAAAAACAACGCTCGCATCAAGGCATAGAGGCCAAGATGACCAGCAGAACAGTTGTGGAAAAAGAGTGAAGCATAAAGCAAGAAGCAAATAAAAACATGTTTCATGCCTCAAGTCCTCTAGCTATGCATCCCAGAGAAACTTGTTAGACAAGGACACCCAAAGAAAATCAATAACAGTCAACACACAAACAAAAGATTGTGACATAGCTCAAGCATTAAGTGTTGCGTTTAAAAATTTAAGTGTGTTAATTGATATTGAGTTCTGAGGATAAGTATCAAATTCTCACAAGCAGGTAAGATCAGATGACAAAACTGGGTAAGACCAAACCGATAAGTGTTGAAGAAAACTTGATGTCAAGGGTTGTATTGAAAAATATAGTTTGGGTGGTGTTGAAAAACACCATTTGTGAGGTGTCCTAAAGACTAACGCACCCAAGAGACCAAAGCTAACACCATTATGCCCCCTAGACAAAGACAAAGACCAATTCCAAACCAAGGCAATAAGGACAAGGCATGATGGAGAAAGGCTTAGTGTCACGGACACGTGCTAAGAATAGTGGTGTAAAGGCCTCAAGTAGCGCATGTTTCCAGGTTTTCACCACTTGGATTTTATTATAATTTTTCTCTTTCATTTTTATAAATTTTTTTATTCTTTTTTTTCAGGAATTTTTATAATTTTTTTTAAGTTTTGCTACCAAGGTGCCTGTTTCCAGGTTTTCACCACGACACTTTCTCAATGTTTTTTTAATTTTTTTAATTTTTCTAATTTTTTTTTTGTATTTTTAGAATATATAATTTTTTTGAAGATACACGAAAGTGCCTATTGCTAGGTTTTCACTAAGATGATAATTTTTTAGGACATTTTTTAATTTTTAGCATTTTTGACAATATATCATTTTTTAGTTTTTTTTCAGGATCAATGATTATGTACAAAGGATGTCCTCAGACAGAATGGGCATCAAACTCCCAAGCAAGATCACATCGTGCAATCCCAATGCTTAGCAAGGTGGAGGATAGGAGAGATTAGCAACCTGGTGGAAGAGATGGAAGACAGGAGAATGAAGGGAAGAAATCCTCAAAGGCAAACTCCTCAAGAGTACCCAAGCTAGGGAAAAGAAAGAAACATCATGTAAAGCAATGAAAGGCTAATATAGGATAAGTCACAAAATCGTAATGCAAGAGAAGGAAAGGATGTAGTCCAAAGGAGTAGACATGTCAAGTGGCTTCATAGCACCATTTTGTACTCTTTTTTTTTAGATCAAGACCAAAAGTGAAAAGGATAGCAATAGGCAAAAATGAATGGAGGAAGATAGAGATGAAAATATGAAAGGAATGAAAGCAAGATCATCGTAAGATAGGTCACAAGATATCCCAAATGTTCATGTATAGGTCAACATTGTCAAGATCAAAGAAAGAATACAGAATGGATGAAAGATGTAGAAGAACTATGCATGATGCCTAATTGCCAGGTTTTCATCATGGTACCTACCAAGGTGCTACAATGGAGTGGTTTTCACCATAGGATGAAATTATTTCTCTTTAATTTTTTTCTCTCTTTTTTTTTTAATATTCTGAATTTTTTGGAAGAAGACAAGTTTTTTAGATAATTCTCCTTGAAAGGATAAACCATGATATGCCAAGGATCCAAAATGATATTCTCAAAGATGCCGATAGGGAAAGGAAGATGAAATAGGAAAATAGAGGATAAGATTTTATGCAAAGCGAGTGAGGTTGGAAGATAGGAGGAATAGGCAAATGAGGAAAAATAGTAGAAGGTAGAGGGATAGTGAATGGAAGGATTATGAAAGGGTGGATGGAAAGGAAGGCAAGATCGTCGTCAATACACACCTTGAAGGGTGAAAAGAGGATGGAGGAAATGTGAATGAAGGAATATGTGAAGGAATATGGTGAATGGATAGCACAGGTTGCGGTTTAGGCACATGGAATGAAAGAATGTTTTTGGAAGAAGATGAAGTGGAAGCCTTTGGAAGTTTGAATGTCAACTTCACTTGTTGCTCAACATGAGACTCTTTCAAGAGAGACTTTGGAATCCATATAGTCATAGGCTTTTCATTTCTTTTTGATTATTTAGAGAGAATATCTTCAATGATGGATTTTGGAACTCATACTTGTCTTGTAGTTTTCTTCTTAGATATCTCTTTTGACTTTATGCCCCCATATCGATTAGAGGAGACATAGTGATCTTCTTTTATAGATGGATTCTTGTATTGCTTATTTTTCTCGTATTGAACATTCCAGTTTCTTCCAAAAGACTTGGGAATTATGGAGGAAGAAAAAGAATATGACTGGTTTAGATGGGTGGATGGATGAAAACGATTCAAGGGTATGCATCTATGTTGATCTTGAGGAAAGATAGGAGATGGAGGGACGTAAGGACCCAAGATGGATGAAGAATTAGGAGAGTTCGGAGGGTAAAGTGGAGGGACATAAGGACCCAAGATGGAAGGAAAATGTGAAGCCCTTAGTATTGATGAAGGAGATCCAAGGATGGACGTAGAAGATGACAAAGGATAATCAATAAGTTCATCAGCATGTATATGAAAACCGAGGACATTGACATCTTTAGAGTGAGCATTAGGATTTTCAATAGGACCGTGAACATCTTTAATAGGAGTAACTTCTTTGATAGAATTTTTTGAAGCTTAGAATGACTTAGGAAGAGTATAAAGTGGAAGCAAACATGGAGTGGTAGAACAAGAAGATGGAAGACTTTGATCTTGACAAGGATTTTTTGATAGCATAAGCGCATAATGTTCATCTTGATTTTTAATAGGATTAATATTGGAAGTAACAACACCATTTTTAATAACCTTAATGGAAGTATCATCTTTGGAAAGTGCAAGTGGGGTAAGGTTATTTTAATTGTCAATAAGCTCAACGGTGTAAGTAGTAACTTGATCTTTCTTAGGAAAAGACTTAAGAAAGGGTAGAATGAATGAGAAAGGCTGTAAGGGATAAAAAGAACAATGAAATAGATAAGAGACATCATGAAAAGGATTGGATGACATGGAGGTTTCTTGATCTTGATCTTTCTTTATATTCTTTTCTTTATCATTTTTAGAGTCCTCCTGACATGGAGCCACTTCTAAGGACAAGGAAGCATGTTGGAATTGTATGGGAGACTTGGGAAGAGATGGGGAAGGATTAGCTGAAGTAGGAATTATATCATATAAAGGCTTAGGCTCTTTAGGTTTAGCATTATTGAAAGTATTTGCAGCCAAGTGAAGGTTAGCTTGAGTTTCTTTAAGAGGTAGCCCTTGAGAATAACTATAGGGAACCACATGAAAAGCATTAGGATTTCTATCAGATGGAGGATTTGTGGAAGATTTGAAAAATTTAGGAGATGTATGAGTATTGGAGGAAATAGAGGATGGAAGGGAATCATTAAAAAATAGCGGTTCATAATTAACATGATCTTTCTTGAGAGTGCAATCTTTATTTTTTAGCATGAGAATCCTTAGAGGAGAAACTCTTATGATATTTCCATTTAAAATTAGTGTTGTGAAGTTTGTCTTCCTCAATAGAAGAACTAGCCAGGTATTGTTCACAAAATTCATCAAAGTCTCTTTCAAAATCAGAATCATATGGATCACCATCACAATCAATCTAATGGGACGACCCCTTACCAGTATAAACAAGCACAAAATGAGGAGGAATCTTAGGAATAGAGGTGTCATAGATATCACTATATTTTCCATCATCATAATCATCAGAGTCATCAAAGATGGGTATTTCATTATTTGTGGAAGAGGTATCATAAGGGTCATCATGTTGCTCATTATGGTATGTCTTGACAAGAGAAGTATGACTCTTGGGAGAAGTAGAAGAAGAGGAAAGTGAAGACCGAGTGGAAGAAGAAGACTTGGATGATAAGGAAAGATGAGTAGATTTAGAAGATGAAAGATTTTTGGAAGAAAGATATTGTGAGTAGATCATGTGTATGATCCTCGCAAAGGCATCTGATTCACTTGCTTTTTTTGATATTTTTTTTGTAATTTATCATCCATGCAATTTTTAGAGGAACACCACTCTTCAAATTGAGCAATAGGTTCGAGATCATCTATTCTCAAGAGAGGTTCCATACCAAGATATTTGAAATTTATGGTTCTAGAAGAGAAGGAATCAAGCATGAGAGTGATAGAAGAGATAAATAGATGAAGATAGACTAGATAATAAGAGGAAAAGAAGAGAAAGGATGGAGATGGGAGACTAGGAAGACATGGGAGATGTGGAAGAAAGAAGACCAAGAGTCATTTTGTGCAACTTGATACCATTTACGTTCATTTGGATGTTGATCAACTTGTCATAACACTTTTGGGGAGATCTATTAAAGCTTTCATAACTCGGGAACTCAGATTTTTTTGTTTTAATTGACTAACTAGATGCATTAACAAATTTTTCTCATGAATCAGACACGGAAGACAACAATCAGGGAGTTCAAGCAATAAATGTCTTCAAACAATAAGAAAGGGACAAAGCAACCTTGCACATGAACATGGCTAGTGACATATTATTTTGACTCCATAGTATTTTGCAATCACACACATAGTCCTATAAAAGAAAAAGTTGGTTGCAATATGGTTCTTAGTAATGGTTTGACTCTGCAACTTTTGCAATCTCAAGTGGCTGAAATCCAATCCTGGTGCACTGGGGTTTTGACATAATTTGAGAATTTAATCAGTCAAGAGCTGCTGAGGAGATCTGACAACCCACAAGAAACTACACCCGTGGAGATTTCTTCCACAAGGATGTTTATATAGTGGTTGTTGCTACCATGGAAAATGGCTATTACCACTTAAGGTTTTGTTGACATGGTTTACCCAATAAAGAGAGTGTCCACTAAAGTTAACCCTCTCTAACAAGGAAGATTCACAATATGGACCACATGGGGACTTGGTTTGGATTCAAGGGTTCCAAGTTTCTGATTCTCCCAAAAGGGAAAAGAGCATAATCCTCTAGCCTCTTCACCTCACTAAAACATAGAAAACAAGATTAATTGACCCACTAATTTGAAATCAGCTCACCCAAGGTAAATCAATAATAATGACCACCAATCTCAAGAGAGAAAGCACCAATCAAAGTTGAAGACTAAACCAAGTTTGCAGTAATGACAAATCCTTCCCTACCTACCAGGGGATCTATCATCAAGAAGAGCTTCACATGTAAGACAAGTGAATGAATCCCACTCTTTCAAGATCACCACAAATAGTGTTCATAGGGCCTAATTACTATGTGAAACATATATGCAAGAAAAGAAAATCTAGGTTCATTCTTTAGAGAACCAATTGGAAATGTGATCTATGAAAGCAAGAAACACTCAAGCTAAACAAATGAGAGGTTCATTTTTATTTCCAAAATCCAAATCTTATAAATATGCAAAAAAATACCTCAAATCCAAAGCAACAGGAGCATTTTTTTGTTTATCCACGCAAGTCCAAGAAATCCCTATGAACTCTTCAACAAGCAAACAATATATGCAATGTATATTCAACTTATGCAAACCCTAGGGTTAGATTTGAAAATAAATTTTTAGGAGGAATAATAACCAGCAAATAATCCAAATGATAACTCACATCATGCATTGAACCATGTGAAAAATAAGTGCCAGCTAATCATTAAATGCCCTTTTTTTAATTTTGATTTTTTGACCTAGTCAACAAGATCTGATTTGTTTGCTATGATATCGGCCCTAAAAATAGAAATGCAAAGAAGAGACCCCTATTAAAACATAGAGTGCTTTCCAAAAATGTAATTTTTTTAGCAATATTTTTTGATTTGTGCCCTAGGGACCCTATTTATCAAAATAGACCAATTTTTAAAGATTGCATTTTTAAGCGATTATTTGTCATCAAAACAAAAAACAAAGAGAACATATCCCTTGTATAATTCCAAGAGATATCCAGAAATATAATTTTTCTAAAAAATTCACTGATTTGCGACCATAAACAAATTTTCATGAAAAATGATAAAAAAACTTATAAATCACGTAAAAATGATCCAAAAAATCTGATTTTCAAACTGAGACAGCTGTAACCCAATGCCAAACTGCAAATAAAAAATTTAGACCAAAAATCCAAGCCGTTTAAGAGATATGATCAAATCTTTCAAAAAACCCTAGGTTTTGTCTTCAACTCATCCTGCACAAGGGTTAGGCTTGAAAAAATTCAATAAAATAACCATGTAAAGACTCAAAAATCTTAAAATCTAAATAAAATGAAGGAAAATTAGGAGCATCATGCCCCACGGTGGGCGCCAAAAATGTGTGCTAAAAATGTGTCACACTTCTATGGGTCATTCCATTCAAGGTTGCTCAAGAATGAGGCCTCAAATATAGACTCATAGCTCCCTAGTCATGGAGTGCAAAGGTGTGTGATGAAGGCCCTCTGATAGACCTAGTCGTGCCTATGCAAGTACACAATGAAACGAGAGATTCAATGCATGAAAATGAAATCTATTCTATATGATAACAATGCAAGAAAAGAAATTAGTCTAAATGATAATAATGCAAAATTAATCTATAAAAGGAAATATGAAAACTTAATCTATGGAAGAAAATATGAATTTAATTTAATATGAATCTAATCTACATGAATATCCATGGATGCAAGAAGAAGAAGACAAGAAGATAGAGAAGTTGTAATATCCAAGCCAAAGTGCTCAAATTCTCCTCCAAAATTGCTCTCCAAACCTACAGCATAACAATACATAAAAATTCTATATGAGAATGAGAAGGAGAGATTTCCTTATAAAGAGAAATGGACGATAGAGATTAAGAGGCAAAAATCAAAGGCTATGATTAAGAGGCAAAAATCCCACCACTTAGGAAGATGTGTAGAAAAAGGAACTTTATTTATTTTTATTTAATTTATTTCCTTTTTCATCAAATAAAGTGCTTTAAGTGGGGATTTTTATTTATTTAATTAAAAGAGGGGTTTTCTTTTAATTAAATAAATTAGAAGAATTTTATTTAATTAAATGGGAGGAATTTAATTTAATTAAATAAAATGAATTTTATTTAATTAAAAGGGAGATTAAATCATTTAATTAAATAAAAATGATCAAACCTTAGGAAATATTGAAATAATTGAATTAATTATAATTTGATCAAGGAAATTGATTTGAGTTAAAATTTTGCAAAGCATTGATTCAAAATTTTGATAAAATGATAAAATGATAAATGGGGCCCATAGTCTAGGCAACCATTTTAGGGTGCATACAAGTATGGTGTATGGTTAAAATTGGGGCTCAAATATAATAATGATTTCTTTTAGTCAATGTTGAAGTAGTCTTAGGGTTATTGTACAAATTGCTCAAGTGTTGGGTTTCATGTTTCATTGCTTTTATGTTAGGAGTAAGTTTTGTTATTTGTTTAGGTATGGTACTATTTAGTTTAGGAATAGGGTTCAATCTATTTCAGATTTGAATGAAAAATAGGTAGAGGGTTTAATTTGGTCTAGGCTTACCAAATAATTCAGTTCAATTATTTGTAATTTTGAATTAAGTCTATAGTCAGGCTTCGATTGTGTGTGCAAGATTTCAAAATGATTTAGTGTTAGGGACTCTTATTTTGTTTGGTCTAGTATTACAGTTAAGATTAATAGTTTGTTATAAGGATAGAACAAAGATTAGTTAATGTAGTTAGCCTATGTTGAAGTGATTCGATTATAAAAACGTAATAATCTAAGAAAAAAAATTGTTAACAAAAGCATAAGGTAATTCTGCATATATACTTGTATGTATTTGATTGATATTACTGGTAATCATATAGAAGATTATAACTATACTTAATTTTACATCAATTTTAAACTATTTTATTATTAATATTTTTTACTAAATATATTTGTTTGAACTCAAATTTATTAATACAAAAATATTTAGTTTTTTTTTGTATTTAACTTTAATGATTCAATTATTATAATAATTTTTAATTGTAGATATGAATAATATTTCTTTTGATGCTATAAAATTTTCAGTAATTATGATAAATAGCTATTATAATTATAGTTTATTATTTTCAAGTTACAAAATAGTGAAACTTAATAAAGCATTCACATTTCAAAAATATAATTAATAAAACACATGTAATAAAAAATAAATTTCATGTTGTCACATATAGAAATCCACATACATATTTTGGATTCAAATAATAAGAGAATAAAAATTTATTCTTAAACCATAAGAATGTCGTGAAGTGATGCCATGTAACTGATTGAATGTTTAATAATGTTAAGTTGAAGATAATTTAAGGCATTAAATCAGTTAATGGTTTGTATTGTCATTGATGTCAACTTGATATCATCTATAAAGTCATGTACATAATGCCAAAGACTTCAGAGAATCAATGGAATAGAGATTATTCTTTCAACAATGCATAAAATTCAATTATTCACTAAGTGACAGACAACACCGATGGAGTGCACACTATCGGTAAAGGCAAAGAAAAAAAGTCATAGTGATACCCGACGAGCAGAAGACAGTATTGC
This sequence comes from Thuja plicata, assembly GCA_018584345.1. NCBI lineage: Eukaryota > Viridiplantae > Streptophyta > Pinopsida > Cupressales > Cupressaceae > Thuja > Thuja plicata. The sequence continues at coordinate 1,059,687 of MU227769.1, forward strand.
CCAACGAAGCAAAATCATAGTGATACCCAAGGAGCTAAAAACAGAGTTTCCCGATGAGTAGAATCCAATGATGCCCGACGGACGGAGATCCCAAAGCTAACTGGAGTCAGATCAACGGAACTGGCAGTTATCATCGACGACTATCTACAGAGTTAACCGATAGAACAAAGAGTTCAAAAAATGACAAAATATCTAGCTGGCAGAGCTTAAGGATAGACTTAACTGGTTGTTTTATTTGTTTTATTTGACCAGAGTTAAGTAATTGATTTAAAGAAGATTTGTACAGTTGGCAAGAAGATGACTACGAGATAAATCAGGAGTTAAAGCCTTAAATCAGATTGGTTTGATTGTTTTTCACGCCAAGAATCAAGAATCAAGAATTAAGGAATATCATGTCTATATAAGAGACAATTGTAATTCATTTCTGTAATCACATAGACAGTAAGGGGAGTGAATAGAAATAGGATGCTGAAGAGAAAATAATGAAGGATAACTTCATACAGTCCTGATCAATCAAGTTGAAGGAGAGCTAAACAATTTTGTAGACACCGACAAACAATGAAGCACAACATCATAGAGCAGAAAGTGTGGAGCACAAAGAATTGAATTGATACATTGATCAGAGAGGTAATGTACTTAAATAGATCTGAAAATATGCAATTCAAGTTGCATTAGAAACAGGTCATTGTGTTTTAGTTTAACCATTGAAGCATCAATTCTCTTAACAAAGAAGGACTTAACAGTCTTCTATATATTGAGGTACATCCCAAGGAGTGCCAAAAAGGTTGAATCATGAAAGTAGCATTGAAATTACATAAAGCCTATTGATAGCCTAAGAAGAAGGTTGATTCAAGGATGGTAGCAAGTTTTTCCTAAAGCCTATTCATAGTCTAAGAAGGAGGCTGATTCAAGGATGGTAACAAATAGATGCCCAATACTAAGTGACAACCTCTATGTATAAAATCCTCTAACAAGGTCACTCCTAACAGTGTGTTTGTAACCTTTAACATGGCTGGCTCACTTTAGAAGAGTGAAAATTTGGGGTACCACTCCCAGTGGTTTTTCCCTTAATAAGGTTTCCACATTAAAATCCATGTGCTATGTGTGTATGGTTTATTACTTTACTATTTTACATTTCACATATGCATTTCTGGATTGATTGGTATACTCTGCATATTTACTAAGAATTGGTAAATAGTTTTACTGCTTATCGATAATCAAGGAGAATAAGGAAAGACAAGGAAAACTGACAGATAGTTAAATCATTATTAGTATTTCATGGCATGCATCTTGTAGGGACTTAATAATCTGAGGTGTATTGATTGGTGGTTAAAGTTTATAGGATAATTTTTGAAGCCACTGATTCACCACCCCCCCCTCTCAATTATTACTAATAGTGCAGATCAAATTATATATTGTTGATGATAATATAAAATTTTACATGGTTTATAAAATGCATTAAAAATTGTCTCTTATAAAAAAACATTAAATTTTTTTCCAATGATAGTTAATTTTGTCGATGTAAAGACATTACAAAATCTTCACTGATGAGAACAATATTTCTACCTTTATTTTCGTAATGATCATGATAGACTTCTTCCATGAAATCTGGAAAAGCAATGATTCTAGTATATTTTTCCTTAACCTTTTCCACACCATCTTTCATTTGAGAAATTTCATTCTCATCAACATAATCAATAGATAAAGTTGTGTTTTCAAAATCTATAAGAATTTTATAATAGCACTCCAATACAGATCTTGCACATTTTCAATAGGTGTTTGAGAAGTGTCATTGGAGTTGATCGAGGTAGTTGGACTTGGTACAACAATTTCAGATTCAATTTCAAAGATATTCTTTCTTTTGATAATCTTCTGTTAAAAGAAAACAATAATTTTTTAAAAATAATTTTTAACTAAAAAGTATCATATAGGGGGAGAAAATATAATTTAGAGGATGTGTATATCCATGAAAAAATTCTTACAAATAAAGAAATAATGACAATTTTGTAGTGAGATACACAATTATGTTTTATAAAGAATGATTAAAATAATGAAAGTGCATTTTATTTGTTGTATATTTAAAAAAAAAACAACACTATTCTTGGTGTTATTTTAAATTTGATTAAGATTTTAGTTCTTGCAATAGATAGATATGTGTGAATACATGCTATGCAATTTATGCATAAACATATTGAACATAAGAACAATAAGTTGCATTCTTAGAATTTTTATGATATACGTTAGAAATAATTCTTATGTAATCATTTCCAATCATTATGGTCACAAATATAATTATGCACTATGATTTTGTGAATTAAATATGCAAGATGTCAACTTCTTAAAGTAATGTAGAATAATTAAATGTAAACATATTGAAAAAAAAGTACTTTATAATTGAATATGATATAACATATATTGATTAATACTAATGTCAATATACTCAGTTTTCTTACAATTGTTGTATTCAACTTTGAATTGTTCTGGGATTTTCTCTGAACATAATAATTTTGATATTTTTTCTTAGAGCTATAATTCATTAATTTTGAATAGTATTATGTTATTATTCAAATGAAATAAAACATACATTTAGATCACCTTTTGCGAGAAAAAATTATTGTTTTTGATTATTGGTAAAAATAGGTTTTAAGGGGACTTCAAACCCCATACAATCCTTACAAAGTAGGAATAAACATTAAGCCCACTGGACTGAAACAGGACTGGAAACTAGCCCACTAAACCTAGAAACAACACAAACAACTGGAAACAAAAAATGAGAAACCACCAGCAACACACTGCAACAAAAAAATGAAAACTAAACTAGTACAGAGACAAGGGAACAACAAGACCTAGTAAAAAGCTAGAAGAGTTCCCTCTACCTCCTTCATACCCTCAGACACCTTCTTGATTGCCACATTAAAATCTGAGAGCTTCAGGATCCTGTCTTGTATCTTCTTCTTTTTTGCAGACCATGTACACTTGCTTGGACCAGCATCACCCACATCATCTTTGTCATCTTCGGGCTTCACAGTCAGAGACCCAACATCTAGCTCATAATTTATTGTATTGAAGCACTCCATCGCAAACCCCATAAAAATGTTATTATTCACCATGTGCTTCTTAAGAGCGTTCTTGATGATTTCCATTTTATCCCGCATACCCTTCATGTTCTTCTCATCCTCTTTGTCCTTTCGGACTTCCATCCCTACTGACCCAATATCCAACTTCCCCTGAAGAAGATCAACTTTGATAGATAGGGATCAGAAACTAAGATTGAGGCTTTTCATTTTCTTGAAAACCCATTTCATGAGAAGAAATGAAAACATTGACATTGCCCTCACCATTTGGAGAAGACGGAAAGGGGGATCAATCTTCTCATCCATATCCTCATGAAGGACTTGAACATTCCTTTCATGCATGTCAATCATTCGCACAAAGGGAATGTTCCTAGAGATGGAGGGTTTATTACCCTTCTCATTAGACTCAAAAATAGAAATCTCATTATCCTCCTTCCTATCGGACTGCACCTCCATGACCACTTCAATATTCAGGGAAATAGAAATATTATGTTCTTTAGAGATATCATAATTAGCTAGAATGGGAACCTTGTGACCACCCACATCCACATCTTTATCCATGAATTCAGGGTTGTCATAATTTTCCTTGGGTTTATGGGCATACTCTTTCTTGTCCTCTTCCTCACCAGAATCACTAGCCAAAGTTGGCAGGGACTCTTTGTTTTCCTCAACAGATTGGGTATGGTGGAAACTTCAGTATCTACATAACCATCAACACTCTCACCTTCAAAATCCATTTTCATGCCATCCTTATTATCAAATTTTAACTTTTTACCTATTTTCAGCTCCTCTTTACCCTCACCCTTCCTAATCCATTTACCCAAAGCCTTGGCACAACCGGATTCCCTAGGGGAAAGGATAATAGAGATACTAACAAAAACTTTCCTAATATTCTCAACAATACAGGGATAAGACCCCCATGCAGAATGGGCTTGCTTTCTTTCTTCCTGTGATCCATTATGCTATGGTGAAGGGACTGCAATAGAAAAAATGGGAAAGAAACCCTAACCTTATGTCTGAAATGACAGAGCAACACAAAATGATAGGAGTGAGCACGCTTATACCTACTATCCAGAGTGATATACTCCATGATAACCATCATAAGCTTCACCTAAATCTCCTTGAAAGTATCCACATCATAAAAGCCACCAGAGTTAACCGTCATAAGCTTCACCTAAATCTCCTTGAAAGTATCCACATCATAAAAGCCACCAGAGTCCTTTACCAAGCACTCGACCTCTGCCTTGTCTTTCGGGAAATGTTGAATAGCTTTTTGAGATGTCTTATTGTCTCTATATAACTTCGTTCCCTTGGTGTTCAACCCAGACACCTCCGCAAAAAATCTTTGGTTATTTTCACAATCATTCCCCCAATAGTCACAGTGTCATCCTTCCATCTCTCAATGAAAGCCTTTGTGACTTCATCTTTGGACTGATGAAGGTGTTCCATGTACATGGTGTGCCCACCATTCCTAAGCTTGTCCCTGACCTTAGTCTTATTCTTCCATTTTTGCAATTCTTTGGCTCCATGTGGTTAATACCTCCACCAATAATGTTCTTAGAGAATAGACTCTCAACAGAAATGGCAGAGACAATACAAAGATAGAACTTAATCTCAGGCTTCAAATTGAAGACAACGCAAATATACGCGTGTCTATGCTCAGCCACCTTGGGAAACTCAAGAATTTTGGTAACCCTTATAACTGCTTTAATTAACTTGCATCTTTTCATCATAGATTCATCATAGATTTCTAATATATTCCAAATCTACTCTTTTTTCTGAGTCCTATCAAACACTAACTTGGCCTTCAAATCGATAGTCAAATCATTTCCTCCATGCCAAGTCATGATGTCCTTAGCCCTGACAATGATATTGGCCAACACATCTGTTGTACTATTAGCCTCCCTAGGGTAATGATAAATAATCACCTACTTAAAGGAATTAATGATAATCTAATCCTCCTCTATAATTTCCTTATTAGACCATGATGTCTTAGTCACCCCTTTAATGCAGTTTAAAATGTTCATGGAGTCGCCTTCAATCCACACGTTTGAAGACATGTCCTCTTTTATAATTTTGAAATTTTTAAGGAGAGGCATTTTCTCTACTACGTGATTGGTCTAGACCCCAATAGGAAGTGCTACACCAGAAAGATAGTTAGCCATGTCATCCTGAATAATTTTTCTATAGCCAACAGGCCCTGGGTTACCCTTCGCTGACTTGTCAAAATAGGCTTTAATCCAGTGAGGTGGGGAAAACCAGATGGCATTCTCCTGCTAGGATGAGGAGCTAAATTTGGTTCCATCAGTATTAACTCTAGCATAAAAATAATCCATCTTAGCTCCATTCATGGCATTACAATTATCCTTAATAATTCTCTTAATCTTCTCAGCTATCACCACCAAAGGAAGGGCAGTGTCTCTAAACACGCTGTCATTGCATTCTCTCCATAGTTTCTAGATAACATGAGGGGAAATGAAGTTCCACAACAACCTATCCATTGGAACCTCAATATTTCTCCATTGAGTGAATAAATTATCCATATTGTCTGAGAAAAACTAGCATATCTTCTAGCCTTGCAAAATGAGGCAGCAGACTTCCTAGGAGTACTGACACTCAATAGCCAAATGGTAAACTGACTCGCCAACATTCTTACACAAAAAACATCTATTAGGAAGAATCATGCCTCTTTTTTGGACGTTATCAATAGTTATTTAATCTTGTTCTACAAAACCAGGAAAAAGAAAATGTTAATTTTTGGAATTAACCATTTATCCCAAACCCGAGCCCGAAAGGGAGGAGGATCCAACTACTTCAAAAAAATCTCAGAGGCTGAGGCGACAAAAAAGACTCTAGAAAGGAGAAACCCCCAAATCAAATTTTCCTCCCTGGTAGAGTCCACTTTCAAAATATTTAGATCCAGAAATAGAGGCTTAAGAGAGAAATCAATAGTAGAAAGATCAACCCAAGACTAGCGGCCCCAGTAATCTTTAACCCACAAACCGAATCTCTGTAGAAAAAATGTCAATAAAAGGCTGGAGGGAAGGAATATAATTTAGAGGATAATCTTTAATATAGAAATCCCCCAAGGATTTAATTCTCCTGCCATTACCCAAATACCACTTAGCTCCCTTGAAATTTATCTCCTTAGCTTGCTGAATACAATTCCAAATAAAAAAACCCTACACCTTCACATTAGAATTCATAAAATCTGATATATGAGGGAAGGAGTAGAGATATTTATTATGTATAATCTCATTCTACTCTTTTAGGTCACCAAAGATCCTCCAAATTTGTTGAGCCAGTAATTCCTAATTGGTAACTCTTAAGGGGCAGATCCCCAATCCTCCCCACTTCTTCGGAGTGCACACCTTGTCCTAGGAAACTAAATCCAATCTCTTTCTTTCTTCCACCATTTTCCAAAGATAATTTCTCTGAAGCTTTTCAATTAAGTCTGCAAATTAACCAGGGATTTTAAAAAGACTAAGGGCGTATATAGGGAGACTCTGTAGAGAGGCCTTCAGGAGTTGGAGTTTACTAGCTGGAATTAACAGAGCTCCCTTCCATCCAGCTAATTTCCTATTGAATTTGTCCACAATACCAACCCAAAAGGAGTTGGTAGGTTTTAAGACCAAAGGAAGACCAAGGTAAGTGGCAGGAAAAGCATCAATTTCACAACCAATAATTATGGGAGTTCTATTCTATCTTTCCACCGGTGTGTTAATAAAAAATAGAGATATCTTATTCCAATTAACAATTTGACCAATATCTTGAGAATAATTAGAAATTTCTCTTTTAATCATTCTAGCCTCCTAGATGGTTGAAGAGCCCATGATAACAGTGTCATCAAAAAAAGTCTCATGGGAGTACGACGTAAAAGCGGAGGAAGGAGTGAGACCCTTGAGGGATCCAAAAATTGCCAGTCTGTAAAAATAGGAAACAAGACACTCCGCTAGAATGGACAAGAGATTAGGGGACAAGGGATAACCTTATTTGATCCCCCTGGAAGGCTTGACAAATCTAGAAGAGGAGCCATTCACAATAACCCCAGCCATATAAGTACGAATGAGCTAGAAAAGAAGCTGCAAGAATTTATCACAGAAACCAAAGGATTAAAGAACCTTGATCAAGAAATCCCAATCCACCTGGTCATAAGCCTTTAAGAGCTTGAGTTTCAATAGAAAACCATAGTTGTTAGAGGAGTGAGCAGAGTGAATGACCTCGTGCACCTTTATTATGAAATCAAGAATTTTCCTACCTAGGACAAAACCACTCTATTGGGGAGAGATAATATTGGGGAGAATAGCCAGCAATCTAAGGGTGAGAACTTTGGAAAAAAAATTGTACACCAAATTATATAAGCTGATCGGCCTAAAGGAATCCATAGAATCAGCACCCAATTTTTTAGGAATCAAGATGGCAAAGGTAGCATTAATTTCTTCAAGCATAGTTCTTGAACCAAAGAATTCTTTCACAACATTGCAAATTTCCAGGCCCATAATGTGCCAAAATTTATGAAAAAAGAAAAGAGGAAACCGATCCAGGCCCAGGGACTTATCATCCTCGAAGGAGAAAACAACAATTTTGATTTCCTCTGAGGAGGGGATAGCAGTCATCTTCTTATTAGTTACATCATCCAAGATGGAGGGGATAGCCTCAAGAAGCAAGGCTTGGTTTTCTTGGGAAAGTGTATTATCTTTAGATAAGAGGGAAGAGAAAAAGTCAACCATAGCCATAGAAATTTCCTTATCATTACTTACCACACTAGAATCCAACCAGAGTCTAGAAATTCTGTTGGAAGCTCTATGCTTAGAAGCAGACATATGGAAGAACCTGGTTTCTTAAAGAGAAACATTGAAAATTTGAAAGTATGTCTCTCAAATAAATTAATTCATTAGAAGACTATAAATAATCAGGTATTTTAGTAAGAGTCATTGTCATCTCCATAGTGAACTACATTTCATGAAATCAAGTCTTCAACTATGGGTTTAGTATGTCAAACCAATAGATACTCTCATAGGTGCGTCAGTGTAGATATCAGGTGTGTGTATCTTCACGCCTTGCTAGATAAAATTCACAAATTGTTTGTGTCCGTGTGGGTATTTGTTCTGTGACAATTTTCCTTACTCGTTCAAGAAATGGTAGAGTTAAAAAAATTCCTTGAGGTCCCCATCTTTCAATCACATGTTGATTCTATGGCATTTTTTTTATCCAAGTAAATTTTAAATAAAAAATGTGTCCATGATAAAGCTGGTTTGACAGACCTTGAGTACTTATTTATAGTGCTCTAAGAATTGTTTTTAACCAAAGTGGGGTATAATAATCTATTTCAGTCAGGAAAGGAGCTTTTTGTACCAAAGCTCTCCTAGAACAAAGCTCTCATTGACATTTCAAAATATTTTCTCATTTCATCAGCAAATGTCTTACATAAGGTGTTATTGCCTCCAAATAAATATCATCAACAAAAATTTCAGCAATCAAAACCTTGTTGTCACTTTCAAGCTTCAAGTAAACATTACTAAATTATCACTTGTTCTTTGAAATCCTTTTTTTGATTATATAAGAGTGAAATATCTCATACCATGCTTAGGGTACTTGCTTTAAACCATAAAGAGATTTGTGTAATTTACATACCTTGTACTTATTTGTGCTCTCAATGAATCCTTCAAGTTTCTCAATGTAAACTTCTTCTTCAAATATCCCATTCAGAAATGTAGACTTGACATCCATTTGATAAACTTTTCAATCCATAGTAATTTGCATAGGCTAGAAGTATTTTAATGGGCCATGGCGGAGCGGCGGCAGCGTAGCGGTGGTTCCAATTAAAATGCACCAGCTGCATTTTTTTTAAACACAAAAAACATTAAAAAATGATTTTTTTGTTTTTTTCTTGGTTTCCGTGCCCGTACGACACTGGAAACCAAAAAATTTTTTCCTCAAATTCAATTTGTCCAAAATGTACAAGTTTTATATAGATTATGGGGTTTTGGGGTGCTCTGAGCTCAATGGAGATGTCCATTTGAGCCCAAAGTGACCAAAAACAAAGCCCACCTCTAAATCCACATAAAAAGAACTCTGAAAACCTTGAAGACCTCCTACTTCTGAACACTTCAACAAAACATGAACAACAAGCAGTAAGATGGTTCTGATACCATGTTATAATAGGTAGAAACCTAATCTCCCAAGAACACCTACATGCATAACCCTGTCACATGGAAGAAGCAAAGAACAAAAAGCAAGAAAAATCTATGGAGGCCAAAAAGCTAGAGGTATCATATGCACATTCAAAGAATAATCTTCTATTATCAACAATGTATTACAATATGATTCAATGTGTTATGAAATACAAAGAGGTGATTCCTTAAAAAGGAATCATGAAACCCTAAAAGGAAAACCCTAAAGTTGGCTTAAGCAACAAGATTGAATAGGTGAGTTAGTAATTAGATCAAAATGATTTAATTAATAACCCAAAAGATGATTACTCTAACAATCAATACCTTCTTTTTGTGCATCTTTCTTTATTTTTGATAACTTCTCCAATATCATTCAACTTGTTTTTGAAAGTCCATTTAGTACCAATAACATTTGTATCCTTTGGCCTAGGTACTATATTCCATGTACTATTGTTTTCAATCTGATCAGACCCTTCTTTCATTACTTTCATCCAATCTTTCTTATCTTGTGCATCTTTAACTTTCTTTGGCTCAAATGCAGAGATAAAACATGTATTATCTCTTACCTTGCTTATTTTCATCACTCGAACATCTTTATTTCCATTAATCTTTCTCAGGGAGTTTTTCCTCCTTAATTTTTCTAAAGTAGGCTTGGTAGGTCTTGGTACTTCATCCTCATCACTCAATTGTTGAGCTCTATGTTCATATTCCTCCTTGGTAGGTGATCTCAGTAAGGTGTTAAGAAAATTAGGTTGTACATATACAAATTTATCATAGTATTCAAGTTCCTTTTTACTTTTGTCATCATTCTTTTCTGCAAACTCATAGACTCTCACACTTGTACTTTCCACCATCTTGTTAGTAAATTTATTCAAATACTTATAGGCTTTAATAATTATAGAATATCCTAAGAATATCCCTTCATCCTCTTTAGAATCTTTCCTTCTCGAGAATCTTTCAATATATAAAATATACTTCCACAAAAATTGAAATAACTCACATTAGATTTGTGTTCATACTAGATTTCATAAGTTGTTATGTTTTTACCTTTATTCATTTATACTCAGTTCAATGTGTAAACAACAGTCCTGATTTCTTCTCTCCAAAAGTCATGTTAAATACCTTTCTCAATCATTAGTGTCCTTGCACAATCAACAATAGATTTATTTCTTCTCTCAGCAATATCATTCTCTTGTGGTCTCCTCGGTATTGACATCTATCTCTTAATTCTAGTTTCATTACAAAATAGTGTAAACTCATCAAATATAAACTCACCTCCTCTATCAGATCTCAGAAATTTTAGTTGTCTTCCTATTTCTTTCTCAACTCTAGCCTTGTAAAACTAAAACATTTGAAATGCAATTTTTTTTTAAAAACATTACAGACGTCATTCTAGAATAGTTATCCAAAAATGAAAAAAAATATCTATCTCCATAGTAAATTTGAGTTCTCATTGGTCCACATAAATTAGTATGCACTAAATCCATAATTCCTTGTGGCACATAATTATTTCTTGAAAAAATATATTTATTCATCTTACCCATTTGACATTCTCTACACATAACATTTTCAGGTTTCTCTAATCATAGTAGTTCTCTAACTCTATTCTTTTTAATCTCTTTGATCAAGTTGTCAAAATTAACATGACAAAGTGTTTTGTGCCATAAACAAACATCTTCAACTTTAGCAAATAGGAAACTCTTCATAGAAGTATCAAGATAAAATATATTACCTTTATATATTTTTCTCCAGTAGCAATAAGAGACTCCTTCTTCTAAAAAAACTTGCACCTTTCCATATTGAAATTCCAGTCGGCAACCTATGTTATTTGACTACACAACACTCAACAGATTATACTTTAATCCTTCAACCCAATAAAAATCATAACATCTTGTATTATTCAGTAGATTTATAGAACCTTTTCCTTTCACAAGGTATAGAGCATCGTTACCAAATCTATAAAATCATCCATCATGCTTTTACAAGGAAATAAATTTAAGTGTGTCACAAGTTATGTGATGTGAATAACCACTACCTATAATCTATGTTTCATTCTTACTTGCTTGTAATATTAGGGCTCTTGGTACTTCTTTGTTTTCTCCATCACAATTATCTTTAATAGAAACATACACAACTTCTTTAACATCATTGTCATCTGCATCATCATCACTAAGTTGTTCATTAGAAATATGACAAGATCTCTTACCTTTTCTTTTTTAGTCCCTGAATTTCCTGAATTTATTCTCTCTTTTGTCCTTATCTTTGTTATCTTTATTCTCCTCATTATTTTTCTTAGTGCAATTAGATGCAATATGACCAATCTTAATAAAAATTAAAAAATTTTAAGGGTAACTTATCTTGGTATCTTCCTTTGCCTCTTTTTATCCTTCTAGAAAACAAAGCTTCAAAATCTCTCTTGTTATGTTCATCTTCAGCATATAACTCTTCCAAACCACTCTGACAGTTGTAAAATCTCTCATTACCACTAGTCACATATCCATCACTAGCTGTAAAGTCCTTAGAACTGTCAATCTTCAAACATGACTTAAATGCAGACTCAATCTTATATGTAGCAAGTAGACTATTATCAAAATCATTAATCTCAAATGCAACTAGCTTACCAATAGTAGCATCTAGTGAGACATTCATCTGAGGATTGGATCTCAACTCTCGTATAGAAGATACTTGAATAGCATAACATGGTAGCAGTGTCTTCAACATTTTTCTTGTTACATCATCTTTTGTTATGGTTCCACCAGCTCTTCTGATAAAATTAACAATCTCCTTAAGTCTAGTATTGTATTGTATTGTATTATGCTTTCTCCTTCTTTCATTCTCATTGAATCAAATTTACCTCTCATACTTTCTACTTTTTTTCCTTTTGAACATGCTGATCTCCACCATAGGTCAAAATAAGCTTATCCCCCATTTGTTTGAAGTAGTACATCCATAAAGTTTATCATATTCCTGATCGGTAATTGTAGAAGAAATCTCAATCATGACTTGTGTGTGTTCTTGCTTCTATCTTTTCTCACTAATTACTAAAGGTGTGGTTGTACGTGCAATATATTCATTATCAAGAAAATGAAGTCCATATTCTCCTATACTAGACACATGCAATCTCATTCTAGTTTTCCATGTAGAGAAATATTCTCTATTAGACTTTGGTGCTTCCATGTTATACATATTTATATCTTGAATCCAATCCTTTTAAACTTAACACTTCAGAATAAAAATCTCTGATACCGATTGTTGGTTCACTTAGGGGGAGCAGGGATGAATCAGACAAAATAAAACTTGAATACTTAAAACTTAACTCACTGATTCACTTAGTAGAACTAAATACAATAATGACTGACTCACCACATAACTTAATAACATAAACAACCATAAATATAATAATATGAAATTCAATCATTCAAACTCAGTTAACACAAGATTTAACGAGGAAGCACAATAAAGGAAAAAACTCTATGGGAATTATGACACACAATAAAAATGTGCCCTTCTAAAGTACGCTCTTTTAAGAACTTATCATGTTAAAGATTACAAACATATTTTCTAGATGTCGCCCTATTAAGGAATTTACCTAAGATCTATTAAAATCTTCACCCTATTAGGAGTGGCCTTGTTAGATGTATTTAAACACTCTTTTAGAATGTCACCTACCTCTCGCATTTACAAATAACACTGTTAAATCCACTCGGTTATGAGATTTTCTCTGTTACAAATGCTAATAAGAGACAATAAAACTTTAATCTATAAATATAGAAACTACATTTCCTTGGGTCAAATCCTCTATGCTCACATGAATAGTGGCATCACATACTCCATTTGTCTCTATTCTAGACTATAGATTCTTCTCTTGCTTTTGTGTTCCTGATAATGTGATACCTTTGTTATGAAAATTGATCTGTTTTGATGTCCCGATGTAAAAAAGGAATTTTGACATTCAATGCCCCAAATTTTATTAGTGCTCCAATTTGCAAAATTATGATCTATAATGCCAGTATTCCCCTCGAGAATGAAATCAAATTGATTTTTCAAGCATTGGTGTTGAAGAAAATGATTTATTTTGATTGTAAAAATTTGATCCAGGTAGTCATGTCGATTTAAATCCTGATGAAATGATGAACTTTAAATTTGAGAAAAGATGTATCAAAATAGATTCAATTAAAAAATCCTTAGTGAGAAAAAATTCCACTTAAAAACACCCCTTTTTCAAAATGTGACTTTGAAAAGTTAAGTAATGCATTTTATGCGTCATTTGGAAATTTTGAATTTGAGTGATTTTGGAGGGAAGTGGACAAAATGCGAGGATAATGGTAGATCTAGTGGAACCTCATTGATTTGAGAGGGTGTGTTGGTACCACAGACCCCAGGAGTATGGCCCCCAAGTATATTTTGTAAAAACCCTCCTTCGTTCTAGAATTTCAGTTGAAAAATTAGCTAGGGTTTGAAAAATTATTGAAATTTTTTTGGGTGTTTGAAAAAAAGTTGTTTAGTTCCATGTTTTTGTTAAAAATTTGTGAAAATGGTTAGAAATTAATTTGGGATGAAAAAATGCATTGGCTTGTATTTTGGTGAAGGGAGGGCGATTTTGTGATTCCTCAAGGGCAATCTCGGCACCGGGTGCGAGTGAGCTTGCCCGCAGTGTCGGCTTGCACGCCCATGGTGTGGACCCACTCGCTCATGGCATGAGCTCGCTCACCCATGGTGAGATGAAGGCTCACGGGAGGTGTAGGGAGAAGGGTAGGAAAGATGGGTGGGGGTAGGGTATTGGGATTTTCAATTTTTTTATCTTTATTTTTTTTTAACAATTTTTAAACAAATTTTGATTTATTTATTTTAATAAAATTTGATTTTTTTTTTTAATTTTGATTTCTTAGTAATGTTGACATTTTCATGATATTTTCAATTTTTGATTTGATGTTTGATTTTTCATGATTTTTTCAATTTTTTGACATGATACTAGATTTTTTCACAATTTGTTTTTGGAAATTTGAGACTTGATTTTTCAATTTTTTGCATTTTTTGACCTGATAAGTGATTTCTTTATTTTTTTTTACTTTCTTTTTTTAAAATTTGGTGTGTGCCAAATGTAGTCCGTATGTTGGATCTATACACAAACTCAATGAAATATTAATAATGAGTTAGTCAAATTGAATTGAAAGATAATCTACACTTCTAGATCAATTGAAATGATAAACCTATTGAGTGTCTCATTGCTCTCTAGTTCTAAGGACTATTTCTCTTAGTGTTGGTATTGTTGAGATTGTTGGCATTGTATTGATAAATATTTTGATGCAGTTATAGGGATCATTTATTTGGTTGTCATTGATGTCAACTAAGTCATCACAAGTAGAATAAGTTAGTACAATTCATAATATACAACATGTAAAGTGAAGATACAATCGGTAAGCAGGTATACTGAAATTTGGTTAAGTCTAGAAGATTGGTAGACTGTGCATACATGAATTTGGTGGCGGTTATGGTACAAATAGAATTCTGAGGAGCGGTCATAGATATAGATTCAACAAGTTGACATTGCAATGTGGTTCCAACCACAACACATTTGGTTGAGCGGTGATAGTCTTTTTGAGTGTCACAGACACAAAGTTAGGTAGAGCTCTTATGTTCTTAATCAACTGGTCAGTAGATCACATATCATTGAATTTTAAAGTATGCATGATCATTTCTAAGGATTTGATGATGTAAAATTAAGGTTATGCATCCAATTTATTATTATTTATGAATTTGATGTAAGCATTTAAGGTAGATTTAAGGTATTGCATTGGAGGAGTCAAAATTTGGTTGACTACCTTAGAGATATAAACTTGTAGATCTTATCTTGACCTAACACGGTCATGATTAATCATTTATTTAATTAGGATTGTCAATTTGACACATGGTGCTATCTCAGGAAAGTAATTTTAAGATCAATTTTAAGGCGGTGCAAGTTATTTATATATTGAAAAAAAAGTAGTTAAGAGTTGTTGGTGTTGTTGAAGACTTTTTTTGGGTGATTAGGGTTTTATGATTTCAAGTCGAGATTGTGATTAGAGAGAGAGAGAGAGAGAGAGAGAGAGAGAGAGAGAGAGAGAGAGAGCTATTGCAAAGTATAAAGAGCTTATAGGATCTGACAAGAAATAAGTGTTATATCCTGATCACTTATCTGGTTGTTTCCTAATAGTTGCTGCAAGAAAAATCCCTTAATAGTGATAAACTCTAACAAGTTTTTTTGTAAATCCTTTATCATGGTGACTTATTTATTGAGGTTTTAATCCTCTAGAAAGGTAGATAATAGTTGACCTTATTGTACTCCTAAAAATGTACTAGTAACTTCTAACAGGGTGAACCCTCAGAAAGGGTATTTATAGATCCTAATAGGGCAAACAGATATACTACAGTATTCGACTTGTGAGTGTCATCCCCACTGTGGTTTTTTTTCTCTTACTAGTTTTTCCACATAAAAATAATTGTGTTATGTGTGTATAATTTTTGGATGATTGTTATTAATAATTTATTTATATCTACATCAGTTACTTGTTTTATAGGTTTGGAAATAATTGTAGAAATTATTTAGTTCAATGGTCGAATTAGTTCAAAATTTGTTTGTACTAATTCAACCCCCCCTACCCTCTTAGTACCTACCATTTCTAAAAATTTGTATTAAAGCTTTAGTCCTTTTTGTGATAATTCTATCAACTTGGGAAAAGATCCACTACTATGGAAGAGTATAGGTATGAGATGCAACTTGATAATTCAAACAAGATAATCAGGCAGCTACAGGAAAAGTTGAGACCCTCTCTTGTGAACAGGAGAGAACTTGCTAATCAACTAAGTGAAATTCAAGGGTACATAGAACAATTTTCTGAAGGAAGTACATATGAAGAATCTAAATAATTAGTGGTGAATTTGTTGGAAAAGTACAAAAAGATTCAATAAAATTTGACCAGTGTGAAAAGACAGCTTGAACGTCAGCCTGCAAGGATGTGTTAAGATCTGGAAGGAAAAAGGCCCCAGAAAGTACCAAGAAAATTGTTGATGATTCCCTAAAGGAAAAAGGTGAAGATCTTGTCAAACTAAGATTTTTTTTTATCCTATATTAGAATCAAATATAGGATACTGCTACAGATAATCTTCAAGTATTGGCTAAGAATGAAAGACTTAGGAAGATAAATGAGTTATTGAGGAAAGAACTGGAAACTGAGAAAGAAGAAAATAAAAAATTGAGAAAATACAATGAAATCTCATAAAATCTTGATAAACAAGTGAAGAGTCAAAGAAGATATAGAGATACAACTAGTCTAGGTTATTCAAGAGAAGGAACATTAAAAGTTGGTGAGTCCTCAAAAGATAATCCTAAGGAGGCACAAAAATATCAGAATGTAGATCCAATCAAATTATCTAAGAAGCCTAACAAACCTACTTTTTATAATTATAGAAAGCTTGGTCATAGTTCAAATAAGTGTAGGAGAAAACCGATGAATATACCCTACTATTTTAATGGTTATCGTTATGATTGTCACAAGTATGTTCATGTTTAATAAGAGCGTAGTTATAGCAATAGATCTATCAATAGATCTAGTGGTGGTAACTTTGATGGATATTTTTTTTCATGCAACAAATTTAGACACAAAGATTAATATTGCAGGTCAAGAGTATATGCACCTAGGTCACATTTTCCACCAGTGAATACTAGTAGAAGGGAAAGAAAATTCAACACTACATGTTTTTTATGTGGCAACTATGGATGCCTAGCAATAAACTGCCTAATGAGAACTATGAGAGGTAAAGATGGTCCTTGGAAGTCAACTGGTAAAGCATGGTTTGTCTAGCATAAGATACGTCATCTTGCTAAGGAGTATTGGTTTAAGAACCAATCTCCTCATCGGTCAGAAGATGGAAAAGGAAAGCATGTTGATAATGTTGAGGAAGTCATAAGTGATATGAAGAGGACATGGGTAAAGAAAGTTGAACTTAATTCCTCTGAGTTGATTGAGAACTCCACAAGTTCAGGAAATGTGGAGGTTCTATTGGTAAACAAAGCATATTATTTCTTAGGGGAGCACTTAAAGACAAATCCATTACCGATCCGCTAGATTAAATAGTGTTACAAATTTATTTTCACATTATGGTGTAAGTTTATATAACTTTGTTTTTGATATTGTGTATAAACCATACTGAGATTTCAAATTCAATATATATTTGATAGTAGCTATTACTGTTGATTGAGAACCAACCGGTGGATATGTGTTAACCATTGATATGACACTATACCATTGAAGTATGCAATTCTATTTCTCTAACATTATATAAAGGGTCAAGTAACTTTTGTTCACACTATTTTACTTTGATTTGAGAATTTAAGAGCTATCTTAAGCTACTTTGCGCAAAAGGTTACTCCTGTGATTGAGATCTAGAGTTTAATTGATATCAATTTTTTTCTGAAACTCTAACCTATGTATTGCAAGATATCATTTTAGTCAGTGGTTAGAATTATGTGTTATTGTAGTTCATCTTAATGAAAGAGAACGTTGATACACCTGTTCTGGTGAATATTTTTGAGGAACCTTGACCCATATTGAAACTACATGCAAGAAAAGCAACTCAAATGGCTATTTATAGTTCCCTAATCACTATTCCTTGTAGTGTGATTCTTATTGAAGATGTTTGGTCTTATATCCATTTTAGAATCAAATATTTGGGAGCTAAAGCAATCTAGAAAGAATAGAAAGGTATGTGCATCAATAGAAAGTTGAAAGTCGAGCACAAACATCTATAGGAAAAGGGTTTGAATTATGAGGTGGACATTCCTACCAAATTTCATCTCGATTAGATTTTTATGTGTTAAGAAGAGTGCATGATCAATTCATGTGGCTAGAAAGACCACACAAGATTTTGAAGACATTGATTCACACAGTTACAAGATTTCAAGCACAAGGTTTGGAAAGTACATTGAGAATTGTGACTACTCATCTTGTTACTGAACTAAGCAAATCCAAACTAGACAGGAGAGAAATGAGAATTGATCATATTACAGATAAGGAATTTAATTTCATATCCATGGTGATATCATACATAGTTTACCAGTCTAGTCAAGCTAACAGTGTCCCAGGTGGAGCTATTCATGTCGTCTATCAGATTGTGAAGGATGATTCAACATATAATCTATGTGAGATGATCAGAAGCCAACTTATGAAGAATATGGAAAGGATAAATAGAGACAAGATATGATTGTTTAAGTATGGAGCATTATTTGTATGTATATTTGTCTATGTTCAAAATTTCTTCCCTGGTAAAGGAAATGTTCCATGGTTAAGGAACAAACCGGTAGTTATGAAAATAAGTGAATTCATAAAGTACTTAGGGAATAACTTTAATAAGGGCATGAGGGGATATTTCAAAGATTTCTGATCTAGAATGCAAAAATGAGAAAGGATTCCATCTAGCATTGTAGAGAAGTACAATAGTTATATTTTTTTTCTAGTTAATATTGATTCATTAATTGTGCAAGTTGTGGAACCTAGGACATGTGTGATTCCTCGTATGGGTTATGAAGTTGAAAGTGATTTAGTAAGTTTTTATGTTGATGAATTATTGTAAAAACCTTTAGACAAACAAGCATGGATATTTGGAAATCATGATGAAGTTATTTCTAAAATTCAAAAAGGAATTGAAGAAACTAGTCATTGAAAGAAAATAAAGGACAATGGTATCTAATCTAGAGAAGAATTTTGAAAGTAGTGATGCAGGAACATATCGTATGATTGCAACCCTAACTGAAGATAAGGGAAAACAAACAAAATAATGAATAGTGAAGTTAATTCTAAAAGAGAATCTTCAAGGAAGAAAAGACAACACATTTATAGTCCAAAGAGAACCTACAAGAGGAATCAAAAATTAACTGATGAAGAAGGGACAAAATCAAATAAAGGTACCTCTGAACGTAAGAAAAAAGATGAAACAAAGATGGTCTCTTCTATTGATGGTATTGTAAAAGGTATTGTGGAAAATGGTAGACTTTCTAATGTTGGCAGTGGATATATCTTCACAAGTAGTGAAGATAAGAAAAAGATAGAAGATTCAATTCTCTATCATTTTCATAAATTTAAAAGAACACATTTGGAAATTTATTCTTGCATCCCTAATGAGTTATATCAGGAAATTGATGCTAGATGGATAATTGCATTACAGTTGGATAGAGAGATTATGGAAAGAGCACTTATTCAAGTTTAACCTTAATTGTGTGCTAAAGATGATAATATTATGATTACTGCTCACAAGGATAAATTAAAAATTAAGAGCAGAGAAACTAGACTTTTAATTGACGACACACAAAGTGTACATAATGAAATTGTTTTGACCTAGAGAGAACTACTACAAATTAAGGAAATATTGGCCCAAGAATAGGTTCATGTAGAATCTAATGAGCCAATATAGGGAAATGACACATTATCTATAGGTCTGATATTTTTTAATATTGTTCTAGAAGTTCCTAACTTTTTGATGGATATTGAAACATTGAAAATCAACCTATCACAAACTGGTGGTGATGAGATTGAAATTGTACACATAACATGCAAAATGGATTCATCATTTCCTATGGAACATAAAGAGGAGATGACTTCTTAGAAGGAAGAGGAGAAAGTTGAAGAAAGTAAGGAGGAGACTCTGAATAAGACTAAAGCCGAACTTGAGACTGCAAAGAAATTAAGTCTTGTGTTAAATAGTGCAAATAAGAGACATAAACTAATTACTATTGCACAAGATGAAGAACTTAATGAAGAATATTTATTGATCACATCCGTAGATATATCTAAATTGAAACCTAAGGAATTGATGAAACTTTTAGAATAATTAAGGATTCAGTCTATAAGAAACAAGGTGAAATCAAAGAAGAAGAAGAAGACACGAGTATTAAGGTAAACTAGAGACATCCTAGCTGAGTTAGTGCCTCAGGTTACATATGATGAAGATGATACGCCTATTGATCAAACAAACACTCTTGTGAAGGCTATTCTACATCAAGATCCATCTTTGGAGACAATTGCAGTGAAGAATGTAGAGGAGAACTTAGAGAAGAAGATGATAGTCCAAGATGATGGAAAGTATTACTATTGACAAGATCAAATTATTATATGTGATAAATGAAGTTAAGAGTACATTGAATGAATAAAGTCAATTGGTTATCAAAGTATCAAGGTAGTCTGACTTTGTTCAAGATTTTAAACAAAGAAAAGATGAAGCAGAGAAGGAATTGGAGAGTTTAAGTGATCAACTTGATCCATTATCAAGTGCATTCAAAACTTATAGTAATCAGGTAAAGAAAATAAACAACAAGGTTAATTAGATTCCAAGTGAGAAAGAGAAGAGAATGCTCACTCTATTGAAACTTCAATCAACCTTATCTCGTATGGTAGAGATAATACAACGGAATGTGCAAAATGCGGAAGATATACTTGCCTTGCTAGACATGAACACTTTAGGTAGCATGGAAGAGATAGATTCTAGTTTAATTGAGAAAATAATTGAGATATGGGTTACTTGAAGATGATATGGGAAACAACCTTTATTTTTGCAAAGATTCACTTCAATGTAATTTTTGACAGGATGTAAGTAAGATATTATCTTATAGTATTTGTACCTTTTTCATTGTTGTCAAAGGGTGAGTATATGAATGGTTAAGTATGTCTACCAAAAGTCATAAGTTGATATTATTATTGGACTATTGTAAGCATATGTTTTTCCATCAATGCCAAAGGGGGAGATTGTTTGTATTGTTGAAATTATTTGTATTGTTGAAATTGTTGGTATTGTATTGAAAGACACTGTGAAGCATTGATAGGGATCATTTTTCTAGTTGTCACTCATGTCATATAAGTTAGTACAGTGCAACTTAATGAGTACTGTATGTGGTAAAATTGGCCTTGTTATTCAATCATACACTTCAACATAGTCCTTGTTCATCAGCCACATACAGAAGTGAATATAATTTATTCATCCTACATGCCTGTATGATTCAACCTGTTGCCTTCTATCTAGAAGGGGTTTTGAATAGCTCTCAGAATGAGAGTCTCACAACCATAGACCAATCTAAGAATGAAGGATTTTACTCCATGAATCCAATGCAAATGCAAGATTATTCTAAGAATTGAAAGATGCAAGATTAATCTAAGACATGATTTCAATGCAATTATTCTAAGAAATTGAAATTATTCTATTGCAAATGAAAGCTTTTAACTAGAAATGAGATGATAAAATGTAGCAACAATTTAGTATTCTAATAATGCATATTTTCTCCAGGGGTTTTGAATGAGGAATGAGAGTTCTTTTATAGACTCAGAGGTGATCAGAATAGAAATTTTCCTTCTTGAAATAAAACAGATAGAAAAGCCAGTTTAAAATAGAAAGCTTTCTTTAAAAGAAAACAATAAATTGTTTTCCCTTTTCTTTAACTATTTTCTTTCTTTGATTTTAACTATTTTATTTATGATTGAAATTTTTTCTTTCTCTTTAAAGCACAGTTAATTCAAAGTTTCCGTTTCTGAACTAAGGAGAAGATTTTTGAGAGAATATTTAATTAAATAAATAAAGTATGACCTCTTGTGTTTTTCTCAATTATGTGAATAATTAAATTCAATTATTGAAATGAGGATATTTATTTTATATTAAATATTATTTAATTCCTTTTCATGTGTTTTAGCATAAAGGGGTGAATTTAATTTAATTAAAGTGCTAGGACTTTATAATTAAATTAATTTGATCATAGGGGTTGTTTAGCCAATAGATATTTAGGAATTAAATATAATGTATGATTAATGCAGATTTAGGATTTTCTACATTTGACACTTAGGTCAAGTAGAGTCAGTCAAAACTCAGAATTGCCTAGTACAATAGGACTTTGATGATTCAAAAGAATAACAGATGCAAGAAAATTGGTTAGGGTTGCAAGATGCCAATTTTGGGGTGTTACATTTTGCCTCTCTTTGAATTGATGTGTGAGCAGTTCATTGATTCAAAGAATAGTTTGATGCTTGAAGTATAGAATAATAGATTTAAAAAATTGATGATGCAAAGATCAATTGATGAAGATTTCAGAGGCATCTCCAGGATAGAGCTTCACTCTCTGAAGTTTAGGTTAGATTGCCGAGATGTCGGTTAAGTATATTTTTCAAGGGTCATCTCCAGAACAAAGCTTGATCCTCAAGGATCCGTGTTAGAATGCCTTGATACCTAATAGATTAAGATTTTGAGAATCATCTGTAGAATGAAGCTTTATCCTCAAGGATCCGGGTTAGAATGCCCTGATACCTAATATATCGACATCTTTCAAAGACTGTCCCTAGAACGAGGCTCAACCTTCAAGAGTCAGGGTTAGATTGCCCCAATACCTGTCCATAAAAAGATAGTCAATAGATATTTTTAGGACTATCTCTGGAATGAAGCGTAGTCCCCTAATATATAGGTTATATTGCCTAGACACTGGTCAGATTGATATCTTTCACAACACTATCCCCAGAACGAGGCTCAACCTTTAGGAGACAGGGTTAGATTGCCCCGATACCTATCCAAAAATATAGTTAATAGGGATCTTTAGGACTATCTCCAGAATGAAGCTTAGTCCTCAAATATCTAGATTAGATTGCCCAGACACTAGTTAGATCAAGTTTTTGAGAATCATCTCCAGAAGGAAGCTTGATCCTCAAGAATCTGAGTTAGACTGCTTAGATACTTAATAGATTGAGATTTCAAGAATCATCTCCAGAACGAAGTTTGATCCTCAAGGATCTGGGTTAGATTGCCCCAATACCTAATAGATGACAAGATGTAAGGAACAAAGATGCCCTTATTGATTGTGAAGTATCTAGTTTTAACTATGAGATACAAAAAACTGAACATGCTCCAAGTGATGAGATACCCCTAACAATGAGGACTTCTGAATTGAGATCAGATTGATTGGAATAGCTTCAATGATGTAATCATCCTGTCCCCTCGAGAGAAAAATAGAAAGTTGACACGTCATAATGATGGTTGAGAGCAAGAAATCATAGATAGATGTTGAATCGTGGATTGAGAAGAACTCAGAATAGATTATGGAAGAATTCAGAAGATTTGGAATCAATTTCGAGCAATGTTGAGGTCCAGGTGACCAAGTTTGACTAGGGTTACTAGAGTTGACCAGAGTGGACTAGAGTTGAATTTTGATGAAAAAAGTCAAAGATTTGAGAAAATGATGATAGGATAAGATTTTGACAAGAAAGCGACATTAGAAATTTGAGTGCACAAGCGTCTAATCACGTCGGTCCCAAAAATTTTAAAATGTGATTTTGAGCTATATAGAAGTGTTAGATTTCAATTTCGATTTTGATCCTAAAAATAGATTGATCATATAGCTGAAGATAGAGAGCAAGGATAGAACACTTGTGTAGTAGTGATGAAGCTAGAATGCTAAAGAAGAACTCCACAATGTAAAAATCCAGGAGAACGGAATGAAGTGAACATCGAATTGCTGCCACAATGCAAGTCTAGAATGAAAATGTAATCCTATGCTAGATGCAATACTTAGGACATGGTTGTGAGACCCATCGTATAATAATCATCATTGAGTATTTTTTTTGGAACATCAGAGTTGATACAATCCTTACTAGTGCCACTGCGACCATAAGAATATGAATATGACTTTCATTAGATAAATTGTAGGAAATGAATGTAAGCACCAGGGCACAAAAGCCAAGATGACTTGAAAATTGTTTCTAGCTGATATTGCAAGAGTACACCAGTATCGAGGCATTCAAAGCCAAGATAACCATGAGTGCGATTGTGTGTAAACAAACAGAGCAATAACGGTCAAGGAGATAGTACTGACCTCACCATGGCATACAAATAAACAAAATCGGGGGATGTGAGGCTTGTCCACCTTAGTGCGGGAGCTCTTAGCACATACACCCTATTTGTTTGACATTGCCGGATCATCAGGACTACACCAACAAGCATTAGACAAAGAAAATATTAATGAAATCTATGAGAACAGACAACATACAAAGAAAGATTCAATCATAGCTTAGCCAGTTTCAAATTTTTTGAATATGTATGTGTAGAGGGGTGTTGAAAAAAACCATTGTGCTTGTGAGTGCATTGTCTTTGATTGTTATCAATAGATGTTTACATTGTGATATCCAATGTGTGTTGAAAAGAAAAGATATGTCCAAAGATAGTGTTGAAAGACACTATTTATGGTGGTGTTGAAAAACGCCAGTTTGTGTTAGTAGCGAGTTGTCCTGTAGAAGTGACTCAGGTGTGAACCAGATGTGAACCAAAGATGTGATAAAATGGGGTCCCATACCCCCAAGTAACGATGACTGACTTGACATATTTTGCAAGGACAAACAAGATTTTATTGCCCCTAGGTGTAGCATGTTGAATCAGTGTCAAGTGAGTAAGGTTCGCAAAGGAACCAGTGTCACAAAAGTGACCAAAAGCTATGTACAAACTAAAGCAAAGAATCATCAAGACTAAGTATCAATAGATAGGGCGTGTGAGTACAAAATCCAACTATAACGGATGTGAGAAATTGCAAAATTACAGTGATGGTAGATAGATGCAGTGAGAACCACTGGTGACTGACGCAAGAGAGATTCTCAAAGGAAGAGATCATAGGACTTGCAAGACATCAGTAGGAAGACGTAGTGAGAAGCACTGGTGACTGATGTTAAGGAGATTCTCAAGGAGAGAGAACTCAATATAAGCCAAGCGATAGTATGTAGCCACAGTGAGAACCACCGGTGACTGTCATGAGGTAGATCCCAAAAGGCAATGGGATAGTGTCCCCTAGACCAAGAGGGTTTCCCTGAGAGTATGACCAATTTCAATCCATATAAGTTGGTTTCTCAATGGGAACTAAAAGCATGCAGAAAAGGAAATGCAAGTAGGAAAGCAAGAAAGCAGGAAAGAAAAGGAAAAAAAATGCATAAAGCCAAGTGGTTCTGCGATAGATATGGCAATGTGGAACAAGAGGCGCATGTTTACCAGCTTTTCACCTTCTTGGCAGAAATTCTTTTTTTTGCTACCATGATGCCTGTTTGCTAGGTTTTCATCAATGGCACCGTTTTTTCATTTTTTCTCTTTTTTTGTATTTTTTAATTTTTAATTTTTTTTTGTATTTTTTGAATCTATAATTTTTTTTAGAGATACATCAAAGCGCCTATCGCTAGGTTTTCACTAAGATGATTATTTTTTCAGGACTTTTTCATATTTTTAGAATTTTTTTAGGACTTTACGATATAAATGAGCATACTGAAGATGTCTCAGCTATAGAACCATTTCAAATGAAGAGCTTTGATGAGCTTTTTGAGTTATTCTCCCTGAGTAGTTGAAATTTGATAAGTGCCAGACCCAAACACTATAGTGACAACATATGGACCAAGCCAATTTGATTCAAATTTTCCTTTCTGGATCTCATGTTGTTAATTCTTAGGGTTCTCTCTCAGAATGAGGTCACCCGCTTGGAAGTCCCTTGGGAAAACTTTCTTGTTATAGCTCTTGGACATCTTATTCTGATATTCTCTAAGGTGATCAAAGGCCACTTGCCAATGTTCATCAAGTAGTTCTAGCTCTTGTAGCTGAGATATTTTTTTATCATCATCAGTAATGAGGCCTTTTAGAGAGACTCATAGAGAAGGAATCTCAACCTCAATTGGTAACACAACATCTGCTACATAAACCAAAGCATAGGGCATAGCCCCTGTTGTTGTTCTTATGCTTTTCCTTTATGCCCAGAGAGCTGGATTGATCTAGAGATGCCAATCTCATCTAGATTTGTGCAATGTGTGATGCAAGATTTTAAGGATTGTCTTGTTTGATGCTTTCGCCTATCCATTACCCTAAGGATAATAGATGGAAGACCAATGCTAACTAATTTTAAACTTAGAGCATAGCTCTCTCAAATCCTTGTTTTTGAATTGTCCCCCATTATCAGTGATTATTGCTGATGGTACACCATACTTGTAGATGATGTAGTTGAGAATGAACATAGCTAGTAATTTGCCATTGGCAACACTGAGAGGGACTGCTTCCACCCACTTGGTAAAATAGTTTGTAGCTGTAATGATGAACTTATGTCCATTTGAGGATGAGGGATAAATATGACCCACCAAGTCAAAGGCCCATTGTTAAAATGGCCAGAAAGAAATGAAGGTAATAAGATCCTTGGCTAGAGCATGAATTAGATTACCATGTAGTTGACAGTGTTTGCAAGATTTAGCAAGCTGTGTAGCTTCTCTTTCCATATCTTGCCAATAGTAACCATCTCAAATAAGTTTACAGGCCAGTGTCAGGCCATTAGAGTGAGACCAATAGATGCCTTCATGCACCTCTACTAACACACATTTGGACTCATAGAGTTCTAAACACCTAAGGAGGGTATCATCTAGACCGCACCTATACAAGTCGTTGGTTATGATGAAAAACCATGAAGCACTACGGATTAAGTGACGTTTCTCATTCTGGGTGTAAGTGTCTAGAACAATCTGGTCACGAAGGTAGGAGTAAATATGATGGTGGCGGGATGAGTCATGTCCAATAATAGAATAGATCATCTGGGACTTAGGGGAATCATAGGCTAGGTAGCGTAATGTCTCTACTAGGAATTCATGTTGGAAATCATTTTCTGGCATCTGTAACATGGAAGAAAGAGTAGCCATTGCATCCACCACTTTATTATCTACCCTTGGAACTTGTTGAAATGTGATGTGCACAAAATAGTTGCTAAGGTCATCAATCAGCCATTTATAAGGCACCAACTTGTCATCTTTTGTCTGATAGATATCATTTACTTGATTGATGACTAACTGTGAATCTCCAAGGACATTAAGCTCATCCACTCGCCACTCAAGGGTGATATTCATACCATTGATTAAGGCTTCGTACTTAGCAATGTTGTTTGTACAAGGAAACAACATCTTGTATGCTTTTGGTAAAGATTACCTTTGAGGTGTAATGAACAGTATCCCACTACCTGACCCATGCTGGGTAAATGAACCAGGTATGTGCAATATCATGGTATGCCAAACTAGGCCTTAAGTGGCAATGAAAATTCAGAAAATTAGGGTTAGGAAAGTTGACGTAACAATTTGGACAAGTTATCAATCTTATATAAAAAAATGTGTACGAAGAGAATTTGTAGAAAATTGAATCTAGTTTCTAAGTTACTATACCTTCTTTAAACAAAAATATTCTATATGGTGAAATTTCAAATTTCAATGCAGTAGTATGAACATTTCAGGGAAAAAGATAAGAAGAAGGTGTATGTCTGACCACCTTAAACACAATCAAATGATAATATCTTTTATAGGATTCTAGATATAAGTAGTAGACTCATGTTCCGATGTGATGCATATTTTATTGTAATTTTTTTCAATTAAATAATTAATTATGATTTTTCTACTACAACTTTTCTAGAATATAAAAAATCTCGTGTCTGACCACCTTAACTTAGTCTAAAATTCATAAAATTGATTTTTTTTTTTTTTTTAATTGTAATGGGAAAAACATAGAATGTGACTCATGTTTTGGATTTAAAAAATGATATGCCATTTGAAAGTTATAGTTATTTTTCAATCAATCTATCAATCAGGACTAAAAAGATAAGAAGTAGGCGTATGTCTGACCACCTTAAACACAATCAAATGATAATATTTTTTTACTAGATTCTAGATATAAGTAGTAGATTAATGTTGGGGTGTGACACATACTTTTTTGTAATTTGTTTCCAATTAAATAATTACTTATAATTTTTCTTCTACAACTTTTCCAGAATATAAAAACTCTCATGTCTGACCACCTTAACTTAGTCTAAACTTCATCAAATTGAAATTTTTTTTGGTTTTTTTCTTGTAGTACGTGAAGCATAGAATGTGAGATATGTTTCAGATTTTAAAAAATGATATACCATTTGAAAGTTATAGCCATTTTTAAATCAGTCTACCAATCAGGACTTCTTTTTCACATCGACACTTTTTGGTATACCATGATCCTACACATACCCAACCATCAAAGAACATAGTCCACGACTGATGTGTAAGAAGTAATATAGACTCATCTGGGAATTTGATGTTCAATGGTTAATGATCTTTTATAGGTGCTTCTGCTAACTGATCTGCAATCGCTTGCCCCTTGATGGCTTTTCTCTCTACATAGCCAATATCAAATTCACTGAGAAGCATGACCCATTTAGCTAGTCTACCTATGAGGGTAGCTTTACTAAGAAAATATTTAAGAGGATAAATTTTAGCAATAAGGTGTATAGTATGAGCCAACATGTAGTGTCGTAGTTTTTGTGAAGCAAATGCCACTCCAAGGCAAGCCTTCTCTATAGAAAAATAGTTTGTTTCATATGAGACCAGAGTTCTACTAATGTAGTAGATAGCTCTTTCTATGTTGTTCAGATATTCTTGAGCCAATAAG
The DNA here is from genome assembly GCA_018584345.1 of Thuja plicata. Classification (NCBI taxonomy): domain Eukaryota; kingdom Viridiplantae; phylum Streptophyta; class Pinopsida; order Cupressales; family Cupressaceae; genus Thuja; species Thuja plicata. The sequence continues at coordinate 1,088,401 of MU227769.1, forward strand.
GTGCCCAATGATGTATCCGTAGTAGAGATGTAAAGTATAAGTGACTTCCCATGAATGAGAGGCATCAATATTGGCAAGTTCTCAAGATACTGTTTGATTTGTGTGAACCCTTCACCACATTCCTTGTTCCATTGGTAAGTCACTCCTTTGTATAAAGTCTTGGTGAATGGTTGTGACTTCTCCACCAATTGTGAGATAAAGCACCAGATATATTGTAGTCAACCTGTAAGTCCTCTCAATTGTTTGATATTCTTTTGTGGCGACATTTCCATGATTGCTTGAACTTTCGCAGGATCCACCTCGATGCCTTTTGCAAAGATAATATAACCAAGTAATTTTCCAGAGGTAACACCTAATGCGTATTTCTTAGGATTGAGCCTCATATTGAATTGTTCCATGTGATCTAGTATAGGACCTAGGTCCTCAAGATGTTTCTCTTGTTGCATGCTCTTAGCTAAAGTGTCATCAACATAATCCTTCATTGTTTTGTTCATCATGTCATGAAATATTGTGGTGACAACTCTCTGATATGTAGCACTAGCATTTTTTAGCCCAAAGGGCATGACATTCCAACAGAAAGTGCCCCATGCACATGTGAAAACAGTCTTTTCTTGGTCCTTTGGCACGATCTTTATCTGGTTGTAGCCAAAGAAACCATCCATTAGTGAGTACATTTGTATCCTATTGTCATATCTACAATAATATCAATATTGGGAAATGGAAAGTCATCCTTAGGACATGCTTTATTCAAATATCTAAAGTTTGTGCATACGCAGATAGATTTGTCATGTTTTGATACTGGAACAATGTTAGAGATCCATTCTACATAGTCAATTGCTCTAATGAATACTACCTTTAGAAGTTTCTCCAATTTAGTTTTGAAAAGTAGAGCCACATGTGGATGCATTTTCTGAAGCTTTTGTTTGACAGGCTTGACGCCTGGTGCAATGGACAAATGATGCATGATTAGATTACCGTCTAATCCTAGCATGTCTGAATATTTCCATGCAAAGTTTATCTTTTTTCTCCAGAAGAATGTAATGAATTCCTCTCTTCCTTCCTTGGACAATGATTGTGCCAAATGAATGATTTGAGGCTTAGCTTCTGTACCCAAGTTGATTGGTTGAGTTGGCTCAATTAGCACAAATGATTGTTCTTGGAAAGGACTTAGAAGTGTATCAAGTATCTCATCCTTAGGTGCCTCAGAGAGGTTTTCACCCTTGGATATGTCTTTTATTTTCACTTTTTTAGGCTTTGACACTACCACAATGTGGTTTTCACCATCAGAACGCCTATTTTTTCTTCTCTTGATTTTGTGACTAAGATACTTGATATCAACCTTGGTCATGTTGACACTCTCTTCACTAGTGGAGGATGTTACAGGGTCAACAGCATGGAGGTAACAAGAAAGAGTATAATCATTTTGGAACATAAGGACTTCATTAGATGGGGAACGAGAGTTCCAGTTTATAAGCTTGGGATGGCAGAGTGAAAGAGAAGTGATGGGTTCAAGTACGTTCATGGTATAATCATCACACGGATGAGTAAGTTGAGACCTAGAGTGATCCCATTCCAAAGGTGTAGTCAAATTTATTTTATTCCTATCGACTGTAGTAGACGACACGTTAACATCTATGGAGTTGGACTCATTTAACCTTATACTAGACCCTTCACCTATGCTGAGAAGGTTTTCATGTGTGTGAATTGTATCTATATCTCTGTCAGAGGTGGCATATGACAAGCTGTCGAACTCATATTCATGGGATTCTATTTTTTCATGAGGCATCATATCAAGAACATGAGTGAAATCAACCCTCTGTCCCCAGTTTGGGTGAGTTATGCCTAAAACTTTGGCTATGGTGAGATAAGCACCTTTTGACATAGGTTCTTCATCAATGCTTGCAACATCATCTGCTTATTATTTAGTGAGGAGTGGATGGGATTCCTATTCAAACTTCTCTTGGAAGTGTGGTGGTATGTAAAAATCACCACGATGACTTGAATTGATAGTGTGCATTTCTTTCCACCACTCGTAGTTTAATGGAGAAAGTGAAGTGGTTTTATCAAAATCACTGTTAGTCATGACTGTACTAACATGCGGTATAAAATCATCTAGCTCAGCAAAGAATGCTGCTAGATCTTGAGGAATGGGATAAGGGAAGTAGTATTCCTGCGAGTTGTTCTTGTTATACACTAAATTTGTGCCTCTGATCTCAAGCTCTCTTGGTCTTGATAATCCAGTATAACAAGGGAATCATCTCCAGGTTGTGGGACCTATGCTAACTAAGATGAGACCTCCAGATTCTAGGCTGGTTCCTCTTGGATAATCACCTTAATTTGCTTCTTTTACAAGAAAGTAAACTTGAGGGGAAAAGGGTTAGAAGGATTGTATGAGAAGGGAAATGACTGAAAACAAACTACCTACTAGGTGATGCACCAAATTTGACATGAAAACATAAGACACATAGCATCAAACCCTTAGTCAACTAATTCTGAATTGGAGGTCAAGCACAAGACTCTTGTATAGGCATGCATAAATATTTCATAACAAGGTCATGATTAAACCAGTCAAGAGGAAAAGACTTCACAGTTAACAGTTCAAACAGTAAAACACTAGTTATAACCTGCAAGCAGACATACTCTTCTGCAAGTAGATGCTATGAAGTGACTGATTAAGAGGAATAAAATCATTCACAGTTAATCTATCAACCATCTAAAAACACATACAAACAAGCAGAAAACAGACAAGGCTGACACAATTCAACAAATTGATCCAAGAATTGAAACTCTGCATATTATTTCTCACAATGAGTTACAGACTTAGACACAAAATATACCAAGGACAAAAAATTGCCACAAAGCATACCTCCTACATAATCAAAACTCTCCTACAAATGAGTCCTCAACTCATATTTATACAACTTCCAAATCAACTGCAATTTGGAGAATAATAACTTCCTGATCAGATCTTTTAGTTTGTCTAGCCATCACTTAGCCCTTTCAAAATATCAACATAAATGCTCCTCTGTAGAAGCGGTCTTATCCTCTAGAAGAGTCACATAAGTCTTTAAAATGCAATAACTCTTCCGTAGAATTTATCAACTGCATCTGCTGATCTTTTCAAAAAATCTGATTTAGATCGTTTGAGAACAATCTGATCTCTCTGACTCTGTTCACCAATATTGAAACAAATCCAAGCCAAGATCAGATTATTTCGTGCATAATTTCATTCAATTAGAATGCTCTGATATCTTGGAAATCCTGTAAGCCAAGAAAAACATCTTTCTTCTACCAACTGAGACAACCTGGCTCTGACAACTTCATCTGCATCATCATCGCATAGTCGCAGGCTGTATTTTCTTTCTTCTAGATTCTAAGTGACTAAGCGATGAGCCTCTTTATTCATTACATCTTCTATGATCGCACACTCGTGAGCAGCTTTTACTCTATTTTATCTTCTATGCGAGTAGGCAATGACACCTTCTCTTTCATCAATCGCTCAGTCACGAGCTAGGAACGCTTCACCTTTATGGAATGGCGACGGAGCAATGAGCATCCATTTTACTTCATCGCACACTCGCGGGCTACCATCCGATCTCCTTAAAACATTGGCGAGTGCGTGATAAAGTCTCATTCTTCACTTGTCGCCTAGTCGCACTCTGTTCTCCATTAATCTCATTACCCGGCGACTGCGTGATGGGCCCTGATTCTGCTGGTCACAAGGTTGTGAGAAACATTTTGTTTTTGTTTTTTTATTGGCGACTGAGCGACAGTGTTGAACAATCACTTTGTCACACAGTTGTAGACCCTAAAATTTTACCTTATCTCCTGCTGCGAGTGCACGACGACTTGATTTTTTTCTCATCGCATGCTCGTGACTTATATCACCTTTATCTTTCCTGCTCGGCAAGTGCGTGAGCATACACTCTTCCCTTTCGGTCGCTGGCTCGCGGACTAGAAAGCCGACAATGAAACATACATCGCAACTGCGTGATTACCATGAAATACTGAACCCGCTTAGTCACAGACGGACCGCGGATAGACCAAAACTGATTGCGGCTGTGCGATGCCATTATCCTTCAGCTCGTTGCTCAGTCGGGGACGGATCAGACTTATGCAAGAATAGATCGTGATTGCGTGACAACTGCGATTAGCAACTCGTCGCGCACTCGTACAACTTAATGACTTGAATATAAATTCATCGTGAATGCACGATGAGACAAAAGCAAGACTTTTTTGAAAAGGGTTAGCCATTTTGGGTGGGAAAACACAGAATTAGGCCAAATTGCTTAAAAATGGAAAATTTGGGCAACATTTTGGCAACTTCTGCGGGATGTCAGCCTGCTAGACATGAAAACCAATGGCCTTGACATATCCATTGGGCATGGAGTCATTTCAGAACACAAAACTTGACAGGGCAAAACTGTGCACATGCACTTCTTGGAAAACAGGAAACTTCACTAGAAAATAGGGAAAAGGAAAAAATAGGGAACTACTTACAAGAAAACCAGGACCTACAGAGAGGGATTAACCTCAAAGCAAGGCTTCAAGTGGAAACCATTTATTGAGATTGGCAGGGTAGCTCCATCTAGGGTTGAGAGATGGAAAGCGTTAGATCCTTTGCACTCTATTATAAGAAATGGTCCACCCCAAAAGGAATCAAACTTTGTATGCCTGCCAGGTCTGGACCTAAACTCATCCCACTTGAGAACTACATCTCCAAATTTGAAGTTCCTTCCCCTGGCTCTTTTGTTAAAGCTCCTTTTAGTCTGATTCTGATGGAATTCCATATCTTTCATAGATTTGTCTCTGATTTCTTCTAATTCCATCAATTGAGCATACCTGATCTGTAGGGGATCCTCTTCACTAAACAGGGCATACTGAGTGGCTAAGTCCAGAGCTGGTAATTCTGTTGAAATG
>MU227769.1:1093418-1125686 GCA_018584345.1 Thuja plicata
TCAGGTTCTTGTTTGTGGATTCTGCCAAACCATTACCTTGGGGATAATAATTTGAGCTGGTATTCAGATAAATGCCATTCTTAACTGCCCAATCTGAGACTCTAAGGCCTATAAATGCCAGTGCATTATCTGAAATAATTGAATCAGGAGTGCCAAACCTATGAATTAAATCACCATAAAAGTTCAAGACAGCACTGTCATTGGCCTCCTTTAAGGCCACTGCTTCTATCCATCTAGTGAAATAATTTGTTGCATTGATTATCCACTTGTGTCCTGCACTAGATGGAGGATTGATCATACCTATGAAATCTATGCCCCACTTCATGAAAGGCTGGTCAACTTTGATTGGTTGAAGGGGCAGAGCAGCGAGTTTTTCTTTTCCTGCAAATAAGGTACACTTGATGCACTTTCTAACATAATCATGACTATCCTTGAAGATAGATGGCCAATAGTACCCGACCCTCATGATTTTATAAGAAGTAGTCCTAGGAGAAAAATGACCACTAGCTGGCCCATCATGGAATTCAAATAGGACATCTGCTACCTTTTCTGAATCTATGCATCTCAAAAGAACACAATTGTGATCTCTTCTAAAAAGGAAATTATTAATCAACACAAAAGGGATAGATTGTAACCTGTAATATCTTCTTTTTGTTGAATCTAGTCCTACAGGACATCGTCCTGTCTTTAAATAATGAATCATGTTAGGCAACCAGCCTGTTGCCTTGGTCTGATTTTCTGCAGAATGCACCATCAGAGATATATCTAGTGGATCTGACTTCTTTCCATTCTCATCCCCTGCCAATTGTTCGTAGAGACCTCTGCCTCTAACCAGCTTGGTAGTCTGAATATCTACATCACATTCCATCACCTTGGTGAGCCAACCAACTCTTTTCTCATTTAGATCCTTGGAAAGTAAAAATTCTTTGACACTAGGGTGAGTAACCTTTATATGCACCTTGCTGTGAGTCAATAGGTATCTGAATTTCTTTAGGCTCTTTACTACAGCAAGAACATGTTTTTCTATAAAAGAGTACCTATGCTCATACTCTTCTAAACCTTTGCTGAAGAAAGCAACAGGTTGCTCCAAACCTTCTGAATTTTCTTGGGTCAGCATTACAGAGATGGCGTCATGACCTCCATAAGTATAAAGGATAAAATCCTTTTCAAAGTTTGGGTTCAACAAGGCAGAAGCCTCTGTTAATGCTTCTTTAATGGCTTGGAAGTTTTATTTTCCTTCTTTGGTCCAACTAAAAGCAAAACCTTTCTTCAACATGGCTGTCAAAGGCTTGAGTAATTCTGCAATGTTATGCAAGAATCTCCTAACAAAGTTAATCTTTCCTATGAAAGATTGGAGACCTTTCTTGTGATGTGGTAGCAGTAGTTCCAAGATAGCTACAATCCTTTCAGGATCTACTGTAATTCCTTCTTTGGATACTACATATCCCAATAGTTTTCCCTCATGGACCACAAACACACATTTCTTGGGATTAAGGGATATCCCAAATCCTCTGCATCTTTCAAAAATCTGCCTCAAATGACTCATGTGATCTGCTGCATGCTTGGAGTAGACAGTTATGTCATCTAGGTAGAACAAAACAAACTTGTACATGAGGCCCTTAAAGGCCATGTCCATTGCTTTTTGAAATGTGGCACCTGCATTTGACAAACCAAAGGGCATCTTTTGATAAGCCATGGTTCCCCACTTGGTTGTAAATGCATTTTTATATTGATCCTCTTCTTTTACCAGGATTTGATTGTATCCAGAATAGCCATCCAACAATGAGAATCTCTTAGATCTAGAGACACATTGTAGAATTTGTTCCATAGAAGGTAATTGATGGCGGTCTTTTAATGAGGCTCTATTCAAATCCCTGAAATCAACACATAACATCAGATCCCCATTTTTCTTTCTGACAGGAACAAAGTTGGAAACCCAACTAGTATGCTTAATGGGATATATGATGCCACTTTCTATCAATTTAAGCACCTCCTTATGCATGAGCGGCTCGAGCTTGGGATTGACAGGCCTTTGCTTCTACCTTACTAGTTTAGCACTAGACTCCAATTCAATGGTATGCTGAGCAAGGCCAGGATCAAAACTTCTAAGATCTTCATACTGCTAGACAAAGACATCAATGAATTCTTTGAATATCTTAGTATAAGCTTGCTTTTTTGACTCAGTGTTTATTTTTCCAAGTTGTATGCTCTTACCTAGTTCTAACTCCACTTCAGCACTGTGCTCCTGTTGGACCACCAGGCTAGCCTTACTTTTCTTGACTTCGTCATCCTTGTTGAAGATAGTCTCTAAAGTGACAAGACCTTTAGGCATCTTATTAGATTTCAGCTGTAACACTTGATCACCATAGTTCTGTGATAACCTCTTTTGATTATGCTTTGAAAAGACATCCTCCTCAAACAAGAACTGCAAAATCTGCTCATCATTGTCAAACACTTGCCAATTAATATTATTATCAGGAATCGAAGGTCTGACAATAATCTTTATGTGCTATTGGTCTGTCTCTTTTGCAATGTTATCAGGGATGTCAAACTGATATCCAATGGCAGCCAACCTGTCAGCATGTTGATTTAACTTTCTAGGGATAGCAACAATGTTGAAAGCACAGAATTCTTCAATTGCATTCCAAACTCTATGTTTGTATGCTTTCAAGGCATCATTTTTTGTTGCACTTATCCCCCTTACTTGGCTGACAACAATTTCACTATCGCCATAAACTTTTAAGGCTTTAAGCCCTCTCTTTCTAGCCCATTCCAGTCCATTGACCAGACTCTCATATTCTGCAGTATTGCTGGTGCAGGAAAAACTGAATCTAAAGGCAGCATAATACCTTTCTCCTTTTGGGGACACCAGCATAGCACCTCCACCAGAACCGTGTCTACTTCTAGCTCCATCAAAATATAGCTCCCAAACTTGATCACTCTGATCTTATGAATCAGCACCCTTGAAAATGCTGGGCTCTATAGCATCACCTTCCTGTAACAAATAGTTTCCCAAACCAGCATTCCAAATGACATGTTCTGATTCTCTTTCATCAAAGAAAAAATCAGGGGTATCCCCTATCTTAGTGCTTGCTTCACTATAGGTTTGGAAATCACTGTTATCAAATATGGGGCAGTTAACATTGATTGGCGACACATAAGGCTCTACATGGTGTGCTGCCAGCTCTTCTGACTTAATGGTAACCTTGGTACCATATCTTGTGTGAAACAACATGTGGGGCCAATTAGAAGATAAATAACCACCTATCTTGGCTGTGAACTCTCTTGATAAACACACAACAAATAATGCAGGGAGATCTATGATATATATGTCAAGGAGGATGGAAAAATTAGGACTGGCATGTAAGATCAGACTGGTATCCTTAGCCATGCCTATAGTGCTGACTGAGGACCCATCAAGCTATGTGACATTCTTTTGGAAGGGTTCATACTTCAGCCCTAATTGGTCAGCCACCTTCTTGGGCATTATAGTGCTAGTAGCCCCACTATCTACCATGTAATTATGTACTAAAGACTTGCCAATGATCAATGATACATAAAAGGGAGGAGGTTTTAAGATCCTACCTTGCATGGGGTTGGCTTTGAGGTCATTGCTTGGAGTTTCCTTCTCCTGATCAGTGTTAACCAACACTGACTTCACAGCCTCTTTTGTGGGTTGAGGAGTTGTCATCTCTGATATGGCTTTCTTTAAAATCTCAGGCTGTCCTGGAATGGCCAAAGAGTCCCACATAGACATAGTGACATTCACTTTCTTCATATTGTATACAATGTTGTAAGGTGTCATAGTGTGTCCTCTTTGTTGTGCTTTTATTATGATGGGTTCTGCCTCCTTTGGAGCTTGGCCTTCTAGGTTTGTGATGGTTGGAGCCTTCTTCGTTATGGTAGGAGAAGTTTGTTGTACCAGCTCTGCAGATGTAGTTGCTTGAGTACCAGAATTAGCTCTCTCCATATCTTAAGCTCTCCTCTTTGATCTTGTAAAGGCAGCAAAAGCTTCATCACTGTTGACTCCACTGAAGTCCAGTTGCTCCCAATTGAAAAGAGCAGCTTCATTTTCTTGTGTTTCTTGCTGAAGAGCCGTCCCACTGGATGAAGACTCTGTTTGAGCTTGTGAGGCATTCTGAACCATCAGAGCTTGGTTCATCCACCCATTAGAACATGTGGCCTGATTGTGGGGCTGATTGCAAGGAAAACACCATTCATTATCCATAACCACATTGTTTTGACTAGGCACCATATCCCTGACTGGATTTGCAGAACTAAGAGGTGCAGGGTTATATGGTTGGAATGGCCTTTGGTTAAAACCTTGTCTTTGCCCTTGATAGCCTCCTTGGTATGGTGGCCTATTTTGTTGATAAGGCTGTCCTTGATTTTGATACTATTGATTAGGACCTTGGCCTTTTTGTTGGAAGGATGGTCTGACAGCTTGATTCTGTTTCTTCAAGTTTGTAACCTCCTTTGTCAAGGTCTGTAGGAAGTTTGTCATTTCTTGCATACTAGTAGCTTGGCTACTCTGTATTTCTTACAAATCCTGAGAAGAATTTGACTTAGCATGTCCTTGGCCACTAGTACTAGCTTGGGGAGCCAACATGGGAATAGGGGAAAATGAGGGTACTTGTGTAGGAGCAATGGGTTGAAGGCTAGGAAAGATAGGCATTGGTGGTCTTCTAGCTATCATTCCTGCTTGAATTAAACAATTTTTGGCCTTAACAGCTATGTCAAAAGCTTGGGGTAAGGAATTACCTCCCATAGACTAGATCATGACAGATATTTGAGCATTCAGACTTTGTAAATAGTACAAAAAGGCATAGTTTGCTGATGGTCTGACTAAAACTGGAATTCTATTCCATGTCTTAAGGAATCTACTATTGAAATCTGTCATTTGTTCTTGAGGGTCTCTCTTAATGGTTGTTAACTTCTCAACCAGAGATAAGTTATCTGATTTATCCTCAAAATGCTTACTTAATGCATCCCCTAATTCATCCCAAGAAGTAATAGACCCAACAAGTAATGTTCTGAACCATTCAAGAGCGTTACCTTTTATAGATGCCGCTAATAACTTGGTGGCTACATCTTCTTGAGTAATGTTGTGGATGCTACAGATGGTAGTCACATCTCTTAGGTGCTCAAAGGCTGTGGTTTGCCCTTCACCTGTGAAATCAGGCAAGCTTTTTAATGCCACCAAGGGCACATCATGATGGACTGCAAAATTTAACGGGCTCCCTTGATTGAAATGAGCAAAGGCAAAATTTCTAGCCATTGCAGGAGCTAAAACTTGAAGATTCACAACAATATGAGTTGTGCTTGAATATTCCTCTTCTAGATCCCTGGTTAGAGATCTTCCTCTTCTTCTCTAATGAACAACAAAAGGTCCTCTTTTTGATGAATCAGAAGGTGTAGACTGAACTCTCCTTACAGGGGACTCCCTGTGAGTTGACCTGCCTTTTTGGCTTCTCTTTAAGGGAAACTCTAAAAATTCAGTGGGCTTAGAGCTCCTAGTTGCAATCCTTTTCATATACCTTCAAACAAGGCTGGCCTGAAACCTTGAAACCAGTGGAGTCGCCAGATATACTTGTCAGAAGAACTTCTTTAAAAGTTTGTATTATGTGACCTGCATATCAGAGGTAACATAATGTTCTTATAATAAACTTCTTTTACTGTCCCACCGGGCGTGCCAAAAATGTTATACACTGAATTTGCGCCTCTGATCTCAAGCTCTCTTGGTCTTGATAATTCAGTATAACAAGGGAATCATCTCCAGGTTGTGGGACCTATGCTAACTGAGATGAGACCTCCAGATTCTAGGCTGGTTCCTCTTGGATAATCACCTTAATTTGCTTCTTTTACAGGAAAGTAAACTTGAGGGGAAAAGGGTTAGAAGGATTGTATGAGAAGGGAAATGACTGAAAACAAACTACCTACTAGGTGATGCACCGAATTTGACATGAAAACATAAGACACATAGGATCAAACCCTGAGTGAACTAATTTTGAATTGGAGGTCAAGCACAAAACTCTTGTATAGGCATGCATAAATATTTCATAACAAGGTCATGATTAAACCAGTCAAAAGGAAAAGACTTCACAATTAACAATTCAAACAGTAAAACACTAGTTATAACGTGCAAGAAGACATACTCTTCTACAAGTAGATGCTATGAAGGGACTGATTAAGAGGAATAAAATCTTTCACAGTTAATCTATCAACCATCTAAAAACACATACAAACAAGCAGAAAAGAGACAAGGCTGACACAATTCAACAAATTGATCCAAGAATTGAAACTCTGCATATTATTTCTCACAATGAGTTACAGACTTAGACACAAAATATACCAAGGACAAAAAATTGCCACAAAGCATACCTCCTACATAATCAGAACTCTCCTACAAATGAGTCCTCAACTCATATTTATACAACTTCCAAATCAACTGCAATTTGGAGAATAATAACTTCCTGATCAGATCTTTTAGTTTGTCCAGCCACCGCTTAGCCCTTTCAAAATATCAACATAAATGCTCCTCTGTAGAAGCAGTCTTATCCTCTAGAAGAGTCACATAAGTCTTTAAAATGCAATAACTCTTCCGCAGACTTTATCAACTGCATCCGCTGATCTTTTCAAAAAATCTGATTTAGATCATTTGAGAATAATCTGATCTCTCTGACTCTGTTCACTGATATTGAAACAAATCCAAGCCGAGATCAGATTATTTTGTGCATAATTTCCTTCAATTAGAATGCTCTGATATCTTGGAAATCCTGTAAGCTGAGCAAAACATCTTTCTTCTACCAAATGAGACAACCTGGCTCTAAAAACTTCATCTGCATCATCATCTTCTGTGATCACGCACTCGTGAGCAGCTTTTACTCTATTTTATCTTCTATGCGAGTAGGCGACGACACCTTCTCTTTCATCAATCGCTCAGTCGCGAGCTAGGAACGCTTCACCTTTATGGAAGGGCGACGAAGTGATGAGCATCCATTTTACTTCATCGCACACTCACGGGCTACCATCTGATCTCCTTAAAACATTGGCAAGTGCGCGATAAAGTCTCATTCTTCACTTGTCACCTAGTCGCACTCTGTTCTCCATTAATCTCATTACCTAGGGACTGCGCGATGGGCCCTGCTTTCTTCTGGTCGCAAGGTCGCGAGCAACATTTTGTTTTTCTTTTTTTATTGGCGACTGAGTGACAGTGTTGAACAATCACTTTGTCACACGGTCGCAGACCCTAAAATTTTACCTTATCTCTTGCTATGAGTGCGCGACGACTTGATTTTTTTCTCATCGCGTGCTCGTGACTTATATCACCTTTATCTTTCCTGCTCGGCGAGTGTGCGACCATACACTCTTCCCTTTCAGTCGCTGGATCGCAGACTAGAAAGCTGACCATGCAACATACATCGCGACAGCGTGATTACCATGAAATACCAAACCTGCTCAGTCGCGGACAGACCGCGGATAGAACAAAACTGATTGTGGCTATGCGATGCCATTATCCTTTAGCTCGTCGCTCAGTCAGGGATGGATCAGACTTATGTAGGAATAGATCGCGATTGCGCGACGACTGCGATTGGCAACTCATCGCGCACTCGCGCAACTTAATGACTTGAATGCGTGATGAGACAAAAGAAAGAATTTTTTGAAAAGGGTTAGCCATTTTGGGCGGGAAAACACAGAGTTAGGCCAAATTTCTTAGAAATGGAAAATTTGGGCAACAGTTCTCAGACTCTTTAGTCTTAGATGTCTCTTCAGGTGTTGATTGTTGATCTGTGTGAGGTACAAATTGGTTTATTCCTAGTTGAAATGTGAGCTTCTTGAAGCCTATACCTGTAGAGTCACATTTTCGGCGACCAATAGCCTCAAGTGGTGTAATCAATCCCTTATGGTTTGCACCTATAGGACCATTTCCTTTGTACCCAAAGTGTTGCATTATAGTTAGACCTTTGCCATACTATTCAGGATTTATGTCATAAGGTGGAGTGGTTTGTTCAGAAGTGTCCTCTCCTTTATAGATCTAGGCTTTGATAGCCCTATTTTTAGCTTCTTCTTCTAATGGTATTGTAGCTTGTACAAAGGTACCACCATATTTTGTTTGAGGAGGATCTATACAAGGTTTAGTGCTTTCAAAAGGTCTCCCAAAATAATGTGGAGACAAAGGCAGAGATGTAACAGACAGCACAGGTTCAATTTGATATCCTCCCATGTCAGTTTCCTTGAGTGTCAAACCCTTTTCCATTTCTTTTAGTTTAGTTTTGAAGAGCTTAATAGACTCTCTGTTAGTGGGCACAAAGATATCAATAGATTGTGTGAGTGTGTTGCAAGCATAGCATGTATTAGTAGGTATAGTCACTTCAGATCCTTGGAATGGAAATTTAATGCACTGATGGTATGTTTAAGGGACACCTGCATTTCATGGATCCATGTCCTTCCCAACAGAATATTATACGCTAAAGGAATGTCAAGCACTTGACAGATAACATCTCTTTCAACAGGACCAACTCTGATTGGCAACACAACTAGCCCCTTAGATTTTCGTTCTTCTTCATCATATGCTTTAATAGTAATCTTTTTGTGAGAATCTATGTAGTCTTCATCGTAGCCTAACTCAGTAAGGAAGCTAGCAGAGAAAATGTTGAGGCCAATGCCATTGTCTATGAGAACATGGTGAACACACTTTTGACCAATCATGACTTCAATGTGCAAGGGGTTATTATGTGGGTGACACAAAGAATGGTCATCTTCCTCAGAGAAAGACAAGTAATGGGAGGAGGTCAAGTGACCTACCATGGATTGAAACCGGTTGAGATCAAGATCTTTTGGGACATTTTCCTCAGTGAGGGATTTATCAAGGATCTCCCTATGAGTATGGGAGATGTTTAGCAGCTCAAAGATGGTGATCTAAGCATTAGTATGTTGTAATTGTTCTAGAATGTTTTAATTGGCAGCATTAGATGAGGAACCCAATTTTGGATTCTTGTTCAAAGAGCTAATATTAGTTTGTCTGTAGGTTGTGTTGGTGTAGACATAGAAGGCTTAGGGCCTTTGATGATGATCTTAGAATGAGATTGAGTGACAACATTTTCACTAACCTTAGACTATTCTTGTTTAGAAACTTGAAGTGTAGACCCTCGCAAGATGAAAGGAGTTTTGGGCTTGGGAGTATCTTCCCTTCCCTTGAGAATGACAACGTTATAGTATTCAGTATTAATAGGCTCAACCATATTAATGACATTATCGTTATTGGTATATGTATAGTTGACCTTGGCATCAGTATTTTTGCCTTTGGATGACTCACCTTTCCCATGAGGAGGAAATGGATCTTTAAAAGCTTGGTGGTTTGAGTTCTTGTTGTCACCTCCCACAACAATAACCTCACTATCGATGAGATCCTGGATCTTATGCCGCAATTTAAGACAAGTAGCCATTTTATGACCTTTGTTTTGGTGGAAATCACAATAAGCAGATTAATTCCACCAACTAAGTCTAGGTTGTGGATCATAAGGTCGTGAATTATCCAGTGGAGTAAGTAAATGGTTGTCCAAGAGAGTCTTGTAAACCACATCAAGAGGTTCTCCTAAAGGAGTGAATTCATGCTTGGGTCTAGGTGCCCAAGGTTTAGAGTGAGAAAAATGTGAAGTACTTGGTTTGGATTATGCCACACCCTATTTAGTGGCCTTGGTAGCTTGCATTGTGGTGGTGAGATTAAAAGTAGCCTTTGAAGGCTTGGGAGTCACATTGTCTACAACCCCATCATTCATAACATTCTGGTTCTTATTGGGAAATTTGGGGTTATATCTACATCAGGAGGAAGACCCTTGTTTATTTTCCTTCTGTAAGGTCAATTCTCCTTTCTTGATCATAAATGTCTCAATTCTCATAGCTTTCTTAATCATGTCATCGAAGGTTAGAGGACCTTGCAGCTACACTTGATACCCAAAGTTGGGAAGAAGATTGTCTGGAAAGATGTTCAACTTTTTAGATCGGGTATTTTGTGAGTATATCATATATAAAGTTGTCTCCATCTTTGGAGAAATGTCAAGAAGGATTCCCCATGATTCTATTTCAAGTTGCAAAGATCTATGATGTGAACCAGATGTTGGATGTTGTGAGAATACTGTTGTAGAAATAAATTGGCAATTTCATCAAAAGTTTTGATGCCAGTTGGTAGTCTAGAGAACCACTCCATAGCTGACCCCCACAAACTACGTGGGAAGAGACACATGAGTTAGGTTGTGTCATGTATAAACTCCATAGAGAGAGCACCAAACTCACTTAAATGATCCTGGGGATCAGATGTACCCAAGTATTTATCATACTTGGGAAGTTCAACTCATTTGGAAAAAGGAGGCATGCATAGACTCTTATCAAATGGGAATGGAAAAATGCTTTCTAGTGTGAATTGAGTGGTAGGTTTGTCTTTTTCCTTCATGAGTTGAAGGAGTTTCTCTTTCATGCCTTGCATTTGCTTTTGCAAGTAGGATTTTTTAGTTTCTTCCACTTTCTCAACAAGAGTTTCTACCTTGTAATCAAAGGGAAGTTTGGCTCCTTGGTTGGCCAATTTGAGAAGGTATTTCTCCTTCTCTTATTTCATTAGGACCACCATCATTCTCATGAAGTTTTTATTATTGCAAGCATCTAAGATATCCCCTTGGGTTATTTCTCTCTCTTCCTTGAGAGGAGGGTCTTGAAAAGAGAATTTACCCCTAGTTTTAGAGAGATCATCTCTGCTATGTTCACATGATTGGTCATGATCTGCCCTCTTGCTAGAATGCAAGTGCTCAAAGTGTAAAGACTCAATATGAGAAGGTTGAGTGTTTTCAAAATTTGGATCCTCTTGGAACAAAGGGTTTCAAACCTGACTAAAATCCACTAGAAATGACCGTTCGATGTAAGGTCAAAGTACCAGAGAGGGAGATCGAGATGATTCCTCACTAGATGTAGCTGACAATGGTGTGGAAAACACAGATTGGTCTTGATTGATTGAAGGGAATGTTTTGCCACTATGAGTTGTAATAGTCATAGACAAAGATTGTACAAGGGATGTGAACTAGGACCAAACTTGAAATTGTCTCAAAGTAAATGCATAGAAAGTGCCAAAAGGTGAAGTAACCCTGGTACAAATCGTCAAAAATGAGGCTAGAATAGCCAAGAGATGACTATTGTGATACAAGGCATGACGACACATATGAAATAGACCAAAAGGTATGAGACAAGATCAGTTTAAGAAAGAATCACGTAATTCTCAACCTAAGAAACTAAGTTGCAGACTATGTGAAGATAGAGGGCAGATAAACAGACCCAAATAAAGACCAGATTAAAGAGAGGTACATTGGACACACGAGAAATTGCTCACTATTTTGAAAAAAAGCTTCAAACTCACATGAAGAAGTTCTTTCTCACATGAAGATTCCTATAGATGCATGTGAAACTATGCAGTCCCATGCAAAAAAATAATGATAGACTCATGAAAAAGTGACAGACTGGTGAACAAAATAATAGCAAGATTGCAAAATTTCATGCGATGATTTCCAGCGTGTCGCATGAACTTTCTCAAATACTGATGCAAAGATGGCAGAATTTCACGCGAGACTTGGAAGTTTTGACAAATGAAAGTCTACAGAATCAGATAGTTAAGACCATATTGTGTTTCCCTAGACAAGATAATGTTATTTTCTGACAGAGAGTTCAAGTTACAGATCATTTTGGACATGTCCCAGTTTGATAGTTTGTGTGATTTAACATTCATTTTGATTGTTTAAATGATACACTCACGCAAAATACATTAAGAAGAATGTTTGTAGTACCAGAACAGACACATCATGATCCTAGTATAGCTAGGGAAGTATCTATTGAATCCCCACTTGAACCAAAGTTTAGCTACGCTTACTCATAGTAGGCAACTTAGAAGCTTGGAGGCATGGGCTCCTCCTTACATGTGCACTCACTTCTCAGGCACACAAAGCTTCAAACCCCAGAGGAATTTCTTCCCAAAGGGCTGTTGTCTCTACTAAGAGCTGTAAAAGTGTGGGGTGTCTTAGTCAGTCTCTGACCTTCTGCGCCAATAGATAGAGAGTTTTTGGATACTATAACAAAAGTGTGTAGTAAGGCCATCCATTCAGGTGGTTGTGATCAAGTCAACTTCCCAATTAAGGGGGATCTCCCAATCCTTTCAAAGAAAGGCTTTAACCTTAACAATGTCAAGACTTTAATGCACCACTAGGATACTGGAGGAGATTTTGGTTGCCACAATGAATTCACACATGTCCATTGTGAGATTAATCACAATGGTATTTTTTATATACCGGTTCGGAAGGGCTTGGCCTTATCCTATTACCGGTTGGGTAATCCACTCTCACCGGCTCTGTTAAAGCACTCAGGAGGTAGCCATGCTAAAGGATTTGTATGGATTTCTCTTACACCAAAGATCCATGAAGGCGAGGGGAGAGGATACGTCCATGCAATTCCTTGGGTTTACAAAACTAGAAGACACTTCAAGCAGAATAAGAAAATGACAATAATGTTTCTGGATTTCTGATCATCCCAAAAGGGCGAGAGCATAGTTTCCTGACATTATTGTCATCCCCAAAATATCAAAAAAATGTTCACTTTACAAAGTCTTGCATGTGGGTTGCTATTTTAAGAAATAAAAAATAAGATGCAAGCACAATGTTTTGCATTCTATCGATCAAAGGCAACCTGAAAAACTAATTTGTGAGTATTTTGTGTTTTAGTCTTCTTGGATAACGTTCCGCAAACCACTGTTAGGATGTACAAAAAAGATAATCACATAAAAATCAAAGCCCAAGATTAGTCCACATTATCAAAATAAGAAAATCAGAAAACATATAACATATTCAGAAAGTATATAGAAAATCATGCACTTTAAAAAAAAAATTCACTCAAAAATGTTACCGTATGAGATCGTACGAGGCTTTGGAAGCTGCAAAATAGAGGATTAGACATATACAGTGCTGAAAACCTGCAATTTATGATAAATATGTGACCACAATCCATAAAATAAGAAACACCCAGAAATATTCAAGCAATTCTACCCAAAATAATGAAAAATTGCACTCAATTTGGACCTAAAATGAGCAAGCTATGATCGTTTAAAGTTAGACTGCAAATTCAAAAAACTGAATGGTGAAGGCTAAAGATTTTTCAAACCCTGCTGAAGTCATCAACCTATGAGTTTAAATTTAACGGTTTCATGGCTATCACAGAAGGTCATGGGGAATGACGGTTTGACGACCGTTAAATTTAACATAGTGAAAAAAAATCATTTTTTTTTTTGTGAGTTTCTTTTTCCAGATTTTATTTATTTATTTTTATTTATCTATTTTTGATTTTTTCATATTTTGTTTGAAAAATCTATCTCGGGCTGCGTGTAGAGATGATTAGAAATCTACCTTGATTTTCATGCAAAATGGTCATATGCACTACTTGGGCAAAATTCTTTTGCCACAGATTCAAATTTTGACAAGTATAGGAATGTTTATTATCATTTTCAACTGAAACGATGACCTGGACGCGATGGTGGATTCAGATTTGGCTTAAAATGAGAGCTTCAAAGACACTGAGAGAATAATAGACAGAAAATAGAAGAAATTTTCAAACTTGCTCCATGCTAAAACAAAGATGAAATACGTTATTTTACCTGCAAAATTAGAGTACAAATATGATCCCAAGATTTTCAAAACTAATTCAAATGTGATGACAAAAATAGATGTTCTACCCCATAGTGGGCGCCAGAAATGTATGTGGTAAAATTGGCCTTGTTATTTAACCATACACTTCAACATAGTCCTTGTTCATCAACCACATATAGAGGTGAATATGAGTTATTCATCCTGCATGCATGTATGATTCAACCTGTTGCCTTCTATCTAGATGGGGTTTTGAATAGCTCTCAGAATGAGAGTCTGACAACCATAGACCAATCTAAGAATGACGGATTTTTCTCCATGAATGCAATGCAAATACAAGATTATTCTAAGAATTGAAAGATGCAAGAATAATCTAAGACATGATTTCAATGCAATTATTCTAAGAAATTGAAATTATTATATTGCAAATGAAAGCTTTTAACTAGAAATGAGATGATAAAATGTAGCAACAATTTAGTATTCTAATAATGCATATTTTCTCCAGGGGTTTTGAATGAGGAATGAGAGTTCTTTTATAAACTCAGAGGCGATCAGAATAGAAAGTTTCCTTCTTGAAATAAAACAGATAGAAAAACCAGTTTAAAATAGAAAGCTTTCTTTAAAAGAAAACAATAAATTGTTTTCCCGTTGCTTTAACTATTTTCTTTCTTTGATTTTAACTGTTTTATTTATGTTTTAACTGTTTTATTTATGATTTAACTATTTTCTTTCTCTTTAAAGCACAGTTAATTCAAAGTACCCATTTCTGAACTGAGGAGAAGATTTTTGAGAGTATATTTAATTAAATAAATAAAGTATGACCTCATGTGTTTTTCTCAATTATCTCAATAATTAAATTCAATTATTGAAATGAGGATATTTATTTAATAATTAAATATTATTTAAGTCCTTTTCATGTGTTTTAGTTAAAAGGGGTGAATTTAATTTAATTAAAGTGCTAGGACTTTATAATTAAATTAATTCAATCATAGGGTTTGTTTAGCCAATAGATATTTAGGAATTAAATATAATGTATGACTAATGCAGATTTAGGATTTTCTACATTTGAAACTTAGGTCGAGTAGAGTCAGTCAAAACTTAGAATTGCCTATTACAATAGGACTTTGATGACTCAGAAGAATAACAAATGCAACAAAATTGGTTCAGATTACAAGATGCCAATTTTGGGGTGTTACAAGTACAAGCCAAAATATATAACAGGTAAAGTGAAGATACAATCGGTAAGCCGATATAATAAAATTTGGCTAAGTCCAGAAGATTTGTAGATAGTGCATACATCACTTTGGTGGTGGTCATTTTACAAATAGAATTCTGGGAAGCGGTCATGCATATAGATTCAAAAATTTCATAGTGCAATGTGGTTCCAACCCTAACATATTTGGTTCAGTGACCTGATAGAGTTTTTGAGCATCAAAGACACCAAGTCAGGTAGAAATCTTATGTTCTCAATCAACCGGTCAGTAGATCACAAATCAATGAGTGTTAAAGTATGAACAATAATTTCTAAGGATTTGATAATTTGGAATTAAGGTTATACATCCAATGTATTTGTATTTATGAAATTGATGCAAGAATTTAAGGTAGATTTAAGGTATTGCATTGGAGGAGGCAAAACATGTTTGACTACCTTGGAGTTATAAACTTGTAGATCTTATCTTGACCTAACACAGTGATGATAAATATATTATTTGATCAAGATTATCAATTTTACACATGGTGATATCTTAGCAAAGCAATGTGAAGATTAATTTTAAGGCAGTGCAAGTTTTTATATATTGGAATTACTCATATTGAAAAAAAAAGTAGTTAAGAGTTGTTGAAGACTTATTTTGGGTGATTAGGGTGTTATGATTTCAAGTTGAGGTTTTTATTAGAGAGGGAAGACAAAAGATCTATTATAAACTATAGAGATCTCATAAGATAGAACAAGAAATTAGTGATATATCCAAATCACTTATATTATTGTTTCCTAATAGTTATAGCAAGCGAAATCCCTTAACAGGGTAAAACTAACAAGTTTTTTGTAAATCCTTTAACATGGTGACTTCTTTATTGAGGTTTTAAATCCTCTAGCTAGGTAGATAATAGGTGATCTTATTGTACTCCTAATAATGTACTTGTCACTTCTAACAGGGTGAACCCTTAGAAATGGTATTTGTATCTCCTAACAACTAGCAAACTCATATACTCCAGTACTGGGCTTGTGGGTGTTGGAATTATATTGAGATGATGTACTGAGAGGGGAGGGGTGAATCAGAACCTCTAAAACTTTTCTTGGTTAGCCCATTAACCCTTAGTCATCAGTTTGTAATTTATCTTATCTAACTGTTCATCTTTCTTTATGCATATCTAATCATATCATACATTCTTTTGATATCTAACAATAATAGAAACATTCATGAAAATAGATAACACATGACACAAGATATGATATCGCAGAAAACTCCTGTTAAGGAAGTAAAAACTATGGTGGGGATTGTTACCCACAAACTTCACTATCTGCATATAAGAAGGGGCCGGTTAAGGCTTACACTTGGTCACTTCTGATGACCTATCCTGTTAGGAGTATTATAGTGGAGACCTATTAAGATCTACTTTGTTTGAAGCTTTAGCAACACTGTTAAGTGTGCACTCTTTTAAGAGATTTGGAAAGAATGGTTAAGTCCACCTTCTACAAAAGGATTTTAGATGTGATGCACTTGTTAGAATGCAACTACATAAGTCTTTGATCTGATGATAAATACAATTTTCAATTTCTGATAATAGATCCTATAAATCTTCATACATTTAAGTAATCATCCTTCCATGATTGAATAGTACCTTTGTCTGCTCGTCGGTAGCCTCTGTGTGTTCTTGATAACTGATATACTCTATTTCTAATCTTTGCATGAATTTTTCCTTCTGCTCCTTAGATGCTCTTCATGGCTATCAATGATAAGAATTCATGTGCTCACAATTGAGTATGAACATCTATTTATACAAATTTAGGTTCAATTCTTGATTCATGCAGCGCAAGTTAACTCTAGATCCAAGGTTTACAACTTGACCTTGATCTTTAGTTAGATATGCTTTAGATCCGTTAGGATGCTTTAAAGCATTTACATAAAGCTTGCATGACCATCTAATATGATTTAAAACAAAACAAAATTCTATAAATAGAATTACATTTCTTTAACCATCGTGTAAAGCTCAGATCCGCAATTTGCGGGTTCTTGATTTGTCTGTCGGTTCTAATGGTCAGTTTTCTTGATCGTTGGTGTTCCTTCCGTAAACTAGTTGTAGGGTATGCCTTTTCTATTTCTTTCAGGTTAGTTTTGAAAACTATGTCACCAGTAATGCTTGTGGTCGCTGATGATGCTTTTGGTCGCCGATGATGCTTGTGGTCACCGGTGATGCTTGTCACTTTTATACGTAGCATTTTTCTCAAAATTCTTTGTTCTGTCGGGTATGCTTGCATTTCACCGGTACTGCTTGTGGTTCACCGGTAATGCATGTTGTCTGCCGGTAATGCTTTCTATCTATGTTTTTCAGTGAGTATACTAATGGGAAAATTAATGTCATCAATCTCCCCCTTTGACATTAGTATCAAAAACATGATATGTGAAACATATTGAGTGTATTAGTATGTACACCTGTGTATAATTCTTCCTTAGTCATTTGAATGACTCCCCCTATGTATATGTCGGTAAGTGTAAGTATATATATCCTTTATCTTTTCTTTTTCAATAGATATATGTATTTGTACATAACTATATACATTGCCTTTCCTCCTTTTTTGATCCTAAAGGCAAAGGTTCTTACAAATTTTCAAAAAGGTGGGAATGTGAGGACTTGACTTCCTCCATCATTTTCTCCCATTTCTCCTTCAACATTTCTAGAGCCATGTGCTCTAGTGAAATCCTTACATCGATATCATAGATGCAGTCTACTACAGACATCTTTGGGGTTGCTATCAAATTTCTTTCTTTAGAAATATGCTGCTACAAAATTGTAAGATTTGGTAGAATGTGTGATTGAAGCTCTGTGATCTCACCTGTGAATTGAGTCTCAGCATCCCATATTTCTTTCCTTAGCATATTTTCCTCAATGACCATGTCATGATGTGCCTTTATGTTGTCGGCTTGTGAGGTTAGGCTTTGTGCACTTTGTGTGATATTTGAATCAATTTCTGCTAGTTTGTCACTATTTTCTTTTACATATTTGTCTAGTGTGCACATTTCTTGAACTAAGGTGATTGCTTCAGCAATCATTGTCTCTAATTCATCATTGAGTTCTGAGAGCTTTACCTTGTTCAGTGCCACTTCTTGCCTGATTTTATCAATTAGCTTGAATTGATATTTATTTTCTGCTTGCTCTTCCATTGCTTGATCTACTTCTATCCCTTGCTCTGTAATAGCATCGGTGAGTACAGAAATTTGTTCCTTGACTGAAGTATTTTCATTAATTTTCACTTTAGGAACTAGTTGGTGGAGTATTTCTTTATCTTTGTCAAGTGCCATGTTTTCTGCATGTGTTTGGATCATCTTCTTCTAAATGGCTTTCCTCTGATAGAGAACTCCAAACTCTTAAATTTTTTCACTGTCTAAAGTGGTTATGTCCCAGTTTGGAACTTCAATGACTTCATCAAGTGTCACAACCAATATATCCTTCTTTACTATTTTCTTCTTCTTCTTGTTTGGTTGGGTGGTAGTGGTAGATTGATGTAATACCATTTGTAAGGCTTGAGACTAGGTTGACGTAGTTGGTGAGTGTTTAGAGGATGAGGCATCCTTTTGTAACTATTCAATATTCACCACCCGGTTTTGTGAAGATGTCTCCTCACGTACCTTAGGTGTATCTGCAAATGAATCTTCTTTTTTTTTTTCCTCATTTCTCTTAACTTCCTCACTCTTTTCTTGGTCTTTAACCTTTCTTGATGTATCCTCTGTTGTTTTATCTGCCTCTTTTTGTTTTTCTTTTGATACATCTTGCTGCTCATCGGTTGCATCCTTCATTTCAATGTTTGTATCCTTAGGAGTGTTGGATGCACCTTGGTTTTCATCGGTACCCATATCCTTGGGTATATCATCATCTTTCTTAGATGATTTATCCTTGCTTGACTGTATATCAATAGCATCTATTAATATATGCATATTTGTCAGTGTATTGACAGTTGCAGTGTCAATGGCTATGTCATGTTCTTTGGTCTTACGCTCTGCAGTATTGATGTTTTCATCTTTTTGGATCTCTACTGTAGGGTCTTTTCTTGTAATGGTGTAGACAATGTTGTCTAACCATGAATCATCATTCATATCAACATCTAAGTTACCCTTTATTGAAAGTTCCTCTTTGTTAACTGCTTTATCCTCAAAGTTAATGTGGATGGAGCTATCCAGTACTTGATCATGTTGGCCATCTTTTGACCAATCTTCATCTATAATATCAGTTTTTTTTTGGCCTGTGATCTATACTTCTTCATTATCCAAAATAGTTGTTGAGTGACCTGTTGTGTTGATAGGTTCCTTTTAAGGACTGCTTTCTTCATCATGTTTTAGTAGACCACTCCATATTTTGTGAGTGTCTTCTTCTAGCTCTATAAGCTTTCCTTGAAGAAATTTGTAAGCTCTCAGTTTTGGTGAGAATTTCTTTGTATATTTCTCCATATTTTTTTTTTTTTAAGCCAAAGTGGGGTGTCCACCATATTTATATTAATATATACTGATTCAAAGACTCCCCCATGGAAGAATCGGGAAGAAACCCTGGGATCGTAGTCGTATACAATACGTCAGCTTTACATTTAAATTTGCACAAAAACCTGCAAATCCTAATGGGTTGTATTATGCTGATTACATTTTGGTTTCCACATGAAACTCACTAGTTCTGGTTGGGTGATACAAAAAATAGAGATATCCCCCAGATTTTTTCCCCCAAATTATGGAAAGGATCAAAAACTACACAAAGATACTATTCACTGTTTATTACAGAGTATCAAAATTTTGAATAAGGCCTACTAAATATGTCTAAGCTGTATACCTATACCTAATTTCATGGTTACACAAAATGATGCCTCCAAAATGCATGCTTCTATTTCGTATTCAATCATTCTTCTATTGGGGTAGAAGAATCCCATGCTTTTTCCCATCTGATAGGAAGAACCGTAGCACTTTCACTTTCCCATCCATCGTTTATGTTCTGGGCCGCCATGCCAATGTTGGACAAATGTCCAGGTGAAAGTGGTGCATTCAAATCAGGTACTTGGTTTGGATTCATAGAGGGTTCCTTGTAACAGAACGGAGGTTGAACCAGAGGAACTGGCGAAAGTAAAAGATCCAAGATCGAGTGTGCTAGACATCGGAGTTTATCCACCATCAGTTTCCCAAGGGCTGTACCCACAATCTGCAAATTGTTGCTTAGTACTCAGAAGCTCTTTTGTTCCATCACCCATTTAAAATTTTCATATGCCATCAGGTGTTCAGGGCTAGCCATAATGTCTTGATGTAGTAGCAGTCCCCCAATCAAAGCATTGCTTGACCATAGATCATACCTCTACACTGCCATCGTGAGCCGTGTTCCCTAAATATATTGAGGCCGAATGATCTTATTAGAAATGTGGACTACCATATCCATCGACTGTAGCATATCCATTAAGTTAGAGAGGAATATCGACAATAGCTAAGAGGGGAAGACCACTATTCTAGTTCTAGGCCATAAAACATGCTCCCCAACAACACAACGGACAACCCTATAATGTAACATTGAATTGATGATGAAGACTTGTTCAATTTCTGGGCCTTCAATTCTATTTGGAAATGGGGATTTAGGAGCCTATGGAGATATGTATACCCTATAGTTCCTTGGTAATAGTTCATCATGGAAATGTCCACAAGTCTGGCAGGATGAAAATTCCTTATGAAACATTTTACTCTCCTAGTGATAAGCTCCTTTGTGTAATACTTACAAGTCATTGCAAATTCTTGTTATGAGAAGATGGGTATTTGTAGATCTCAACTGGGTGATTATATTTCATGCCAATTAATGGCATATCTCCCACAATCTACAATTGAGGTATAAAAAGTATAGCATGCATTTACAATATAGTGTGTATATCTTTTAATCGTATATATCCTTTAATGATCAGAATACATGACAACTTAAATAGGGTACTTTTATTATCATGATGGTCTTGTAATTATAGGGAGTTGGTATTTCAGAGTTATCCTTTCAACATGTAATAACATTCTGCTCAATCAAATAGGCTTAACTGTACTACCATGTGAAGTGGTGTTGTGTTGTCATTAACTATCACCAAACAATGATTTCAAGTTGGGTATCTGTATAGTCGCCAATCTCACATCCGCACATTTGGAGATGATCCTACATGTGCTGATCTGTCACGGTTATAAATTTCTTGTAACTTGGCATCATGATCTATTGTTGCATCATAATTATATGTTATTACCTCATGTCCATCACATCCTTGATTTGCCAAGTGGTCTGCTAATTGATTGCCCTCCCTCAAGGTATGTGATATTTGAACTTCTTGGAACGAGTCTAGTAGTTGCCAGATTTTTTGTAGTATGTAGGTGAGTTTCCAGTTGTGAGATACTCAATTAATGCATGCTGAGATTATTACCATCGACTCTGCTTCTATTTGTATTTGGTGGAATCCTCCATTTTTAGCCAATATTAATCCTTCAAATAATGCCCTAGCCTCAGCCATGTTATTTTTTCTAGTTGGTAGTGGGAAATTTTTTATTGCTAATAGTAATCCTTGATAATCCTGAATGCATATTTCTGCCCCTAATTTACCTGGGTTCCCCCTTGAGGAGCCATCAAAATTAATTTTGTTGATCCCTTTTGCTGGTGGAATCCATTTGACTCGATCTCTATTAATCACTTGATTTGATGATGTTTTGAAGCACCAACCAAAAGGTACATGAATATTTTTCCATTCTTTCCATATTGTTGAATCCCACGAGGTCATCACCAAATTATGTTTTAGTTTGCTGTGGCTAGCATTGACTAGTTTAGAAATCGATCTCTCTAGGTGATTTATAACCGCTTGAATTGGAGAGGGAGTACTGCGAAAAATTCTTTTGTTTCTCTCCCACCAAATTGCCCAGACAACTAGTGTTGGGGTGCACTTCCAAATTGCTAAGAAGAGGGATGAAGAGTATAATTTTGGCCATGATTCAAATAGTTCACTTAACTTGTTTCGCAATGGGGTAGAATATTGTAACTTTTTGAGGACAAAAGACCAACATTCTTGAGCGAATTGGCAATTTAAAAAAAGGTGATCTATATTTT
Organism: Thuja plicata; assembly: GCA_018584345.1. Lineage (NCBI taxonomy): Eukaryota > Viridiplantae > Streptophyta > Pinopsida > Cupressales > Cupressaceae > Thuja > Thuja plicata. The sequence goes on from MU227769.1 coordinate 1,115,393, forward strand.
CATGGTGATTATCACATAGAAGACAATTGAATGGTTGAGCTATGTTGATTCTATGTAATAACTCACTAGTTAATGCCCTATTGTTTAGACCTAGCCAAGCGAAGCATCCTGCCTTGGGTAATGTCAGATTGTTCCAGAAAAATGAGAGGAACCTCCTTACAGCAATATGGTGAGAATGCATGAAATAATAGAATATAGAGCAATAGTAGAACTTAGAATGAATCTATTGATCGTGGGCCACTTCAAGGGGGTAACCTCCTTTGAGAAAGATCAATACATTAAATTCATCGGTGTCCATCAAAGGCCTCAACCTACTCTTATATACTAAGTACGATCTAGAAAAGTAATACTACCTATGCATGTGGGATAATAAAATGTACTCACGGGATGACTTACAAAGCATATACGTCCAACAAAACTACACTAAAAAAATAGACAGAAGGAACACATAGGTTCCTAACATCCCCTCTCTCTTAGAAAAAATCTTTGTCCTCAAAGCTTAAGGTGTGGAAATTGTTGCTGAATCTGAAGAAGGGGTTCCCAGGTAGCATCCCTTGGTTGCATGCTATGCCACTGAATCAAAACCTCAGAGATGGAGTGAGAGCGAAGCTGATGAGTGTGCTGGTCAAGGATTGCCTCCAGCTCCAGGATAATGGATCCTTCCTTATCCATTTTAGGGAGAGAAGTTTGTGTTCTGACGTTGGTACCAAGAACTTTCTTTAGACAAGAAACGTGAAATAATGGATGAATGCGGGAAGAAGGAGGAAGTTCTAGTTTATAAGAAACTGAACCAATCTTCTGTAGAACCTTATAAGGCCCATAAGATTTTGGGGCTAGCTTATGACGCCCTTTAAGCTTCAGAGAGGATTTTTTGTATGGTTATAGACAAAGAAAAACCATATACCCAACTCGAAATGAGCACTCACAATGGTGTTGATCTGCTTGCTGTTTCACTCGATTACAGGCCATGTGAAGATTATCCTATAAGGTGTGAAGAATCTGATCCCTGGTGTGGAGAACTATGTCAACTACCTAGACTAGTTAGCTGCTGGGAGTGTAGGTAAGGAGCACTAGAGGTGCCTTACCATAGACTGCTTCATATGGAGTCATTTTAGAGGCAGTGTGGTAAGAGGTATTGTACCACCATTCAGCTAAAGGAAGCCACTTGGCCCACTGATGTTGTTGTTCAAAAGTGAAGCAGCGAAAATAAGTTTCCAAGCATTTGTTGACAATTTCAGTCTGACCATCAATTTGTGGGTGATAGCCCGAACTCATCTTCAGTTTGGTGCCAGTTTTCTGAAATAGTTCAGTCCAAAAATGACTGGTAAAAGTTGCATCACAATCTGAGATAATGGAAGAAGGGAGGCCATGAAGATGGAAGATCTGGTCCATGAAGATTTGTTCAACTAAGGAGGTAGTATAGGGGTGGCTAAGGGCACAAAAATGACTATATTTAGAGAGATGATCAACCACAACCAAGATCACTATCTTGCCGCCTGATTTAGGAAGCCCTTCAATGAAATCCATAGAAATATCAGTCCAAATCCATGTAGGGATGGGCAATTGTTCTAGAAAGCTAGTAAGGAGGGTCGTTTCACCCTTGTGGCATTGGTAGGTATCACATTCAGCCACCATATATTGAATCATCTATTTCATTCCTTTCCAAAAGAAGTTTCTCCTTGCCCGCTCATAAGTTTTGAGGAATCCTGAGTGCCCTGCTGAAGGAGAAGCATGGAGTTCATAAAAAATAGCTTGTTGCAGATCTAGGTTCTGAGGAAGCACTAGACGGCCCTTGTATCGGAGAGAAGCACCATCCCAAGAGTAATGTGGTACAGTAGAAGGATTATTGGTGATCTAGTGACTGATTTGAGATAAAGAAGAGTCACGAACATAGCCCTACTAAACAAATGCTAACCAATTGAGAATTGGCATAGAAATAGCTGAAAGGGAAGCTTGATCATCAAATGTGCGAGAAAGAGCATCTGCCACAATATTGTCCTTACCCTTCTTGTAGGTGATCTCATAATCATACCCCATGAGTTTAGTGACCCATTTCTATTGTGTAGGGGAGGAAACCGATTGTTCTAGGAAGTATTTCAGACTTTGGTGATCGGTCCTGATGCAAAAATGACTCCCTAGGAGGTATGGCCACCACTTCTGTACAGCATGCAAAATGGCCATCATTTATTTTTCATAAGTAGAGAGGGCTAGATTCTTACGAGAAAGGGCTTTGCTAGTGAATGCAATAGGATGGTCATCTTGAAGGAGAACAACACCCAATCCATTACCACAAGCATCACTCTCAATAGTGAAGGGCTTGGAAAAATTTGGCATAGTGAGAACAAGTGTACTACACATAGCCTATTTCAGTTGTTCAAACGCATTCTCAGCAACATGGGTCCAGGAAAAGGCATCCTTTTTTAATAGAGCTGTCAATGGTGCTGCAATTTTCCCATAATTCTTGACAAACTTGTGGTAATAGCCAGTTAGCCCCAAAAAACCCTGAAGGCTCTTGAGAGTTTTAGGATGCGGCCAATTTTTTATGGCATCTACTTTTGTAGGATCCACCTGAACCCCTTAGTGTGCAAAAATATGCCTAAGATACTCCACTTCCTTCTGGCCAAACACACATTTAGATAGTTTTGCATAGAGTTGATGATCAGAGAGAAGTTGCATTACAAGCTCCAGATGATGGAGATGCTCAGCCCAAGTTTTGCTATATATGAGGATATCATCAAAAAAGACCAGAATGAATTTCCAAAGGTATGGTCAAAATATTTTATTCATCACTGCCTGAAATTTTGAAGGAGCATTGGTGAGGCCAAAGGGCATCACTAAAAATTCATAGTGATCATCATGTGTGCGGAAGGCTATTTTAGGTATATCCTCCTCATTAACCTAAATTTGATGATACCCAGAATGAAGATCCAACTTGGAGAAAAAATGAGCCCCATGAAGCTCATCAAGAAGTTCATCAACAATTGGAATGGGAAACTTATCCTTTATAGTGAGATGATTAAGTGCTCAAAAATCAATGTAGAGTCACCATGACCCATCTTTTTTGTGGACAAGCATAACTAGAGAAGAAAAGGAACTGGTACTAGGGTGAATAATACCTTGTTTTAGTAAGTCACAAACAAGCATCTTGATTTCAGTCTTCTGATGAAATGGGTAGCAGTAGGGCCTGATGTTGGGTGGAACACTGCCAGGAAGGAGCTGAATATGGTGGTCCTCTGGGAAAGAAGGGGGTAATCCCATAGGTTTAGCAAATGCACCTGAATACTTATCGAAAATTTGTTGGAGATCTGCAAGAGTACTAGAGATCGTTGATGGCTGCATCTGAATGGAATGGAGCTGAGCAATGACACCATGTGAATTCTTCTTAAGAATTTTTTCCATACGATGTGAACTAATGATGCTGAGAGACCCTGGTTATAAGCCTTTCAAAGTGTGTTTTTTCCCATCGGCTGAAAACTATATCCAAAGTTCAGCAAAATCCCATAGAATGGGGCCAAGAGTGCGTAACCATTGGGCACCCAAAACCACATCACAGCCACCTAAGGGAAAGGAAAACATGTCAGAGCACATGTTATAATCTCCAATAGATAGATGCACATTGCGACATTTCCCTTTGCAAGGTAAAGTGCCCCCATTGGTGCTACCAGAATCAATGAGTATAGTAAGAGGGATATTCTTGAAGAAACCCTGGACCCGCATGGTTTATGGATTAGTGACTCCTGCTAAAGCATGGAAAGATATCTCTGGTTGAGCTTCTGGCAAAGGAGGTTCAGGCTGTTGAGGCTCAACCTCATCATCCACTGTTTCATGAGCATTTACATATTCTTGCAGTTCAGGTGGAGAATCCACATCCAAGAGATAGAGCTTTTGTTGAACACATCTATGGCCTCGGGAACATTTCTCATCACAATTATAACAAAGCCCTTTTTCTTGCTTGGCACGCATCTCTATTTCAAACAAGTGCTTGATAGTAGTTCTGGGAGGTGGCATGACTTGAGGGTTGTGAGAACCCGTATTTCTGAATGGAACAAAATTGGATCTGGAACATTATAGAGAACTAATCTTGTCTCCTGCTAGCTTATCCAACCCAAGGTCTTCCATCATTGTAGTGGGTCAGAACATTTTGAATTTTGAGGAAGGGCATCCTTCAGACCACTAACAAAACAACTGCGAAAGAATTCATCAGACAATCCCTCTATGTGATTAGCTAATTTTTCAAACTCTGTCTGGTATTCTCTTACAGTGTCTATTTGGCACAGTTTAGTGAGTGCTCCTGTGAAGTCATCAAAAGCACTAGGGAAAAAGTGCTCCAAAAGGAGTGTGCACACTTTTGTCCATGTTGGGTCTACATTATCCTTGATGTACCAATGGAACCATTGAAGAGCTTCATGTTCTAAATGAAAAGATGCAAGCAAGACTTTGTTGTTATCCAAAGTATTATGCAAGCTGAAATACTACTTTTCCCTATCAATCCATCCAGTCATATCAGTACCATTGAAGCGCAAAAAATCAAGCTTTGGTCCACGAAAATTGCCAAAAGAGAACCCAGCGTCTCCAGAATGGTTTCAGTTCATGGCTGAATGCTGAAGGTTGAGACCGATAATTTTTTCATCTAGATCTTGAAGTTTGGTTTTGAGGGATGCAAGTTCCTCCTCCATGATTTTTTCTCCTGTACATGTAACAACCATAAAGCAGTTCTTTTTTTTTTTGGCAATTGGTAGAAAATGAGAAACATAAAATTTTTCAGTTAGGGAAAACTTGGATTTGGGAAAAACTCATATGGGAAATGGGTGTTTGACGAGTGGTAGGAGATTTTCTGAGGAAAAGGGAAAAAAAATGAGGGTTTGAGGGTTGGGGAGGTGGAATGAGATGAGCAATCCAAGAGGGACAAGGGAGTAGAATTAGGAATTGAACCTTGTGGCCCAATTTGGTGGTGATTGGATGAGAAGTGAAAAAGATAGGGCAAACCCTAAAATTAGATAAATGAGGGATTTAGCGCTTTGATATGTAGAATTTGGGGTTGGGTCATCAAGGAAGGAAGTATGCGAAATGATATTTTAGGGGTTTTGAGGAACTGTGAGAGAAAACAAGAAGAAAGAAAGGAAGCTATGGCTAAAAAATAGAAAAAATTTTACTTTCTTTTTTCCTTTTTTTTCTTTTTTTTTTTTTTTGACACAATCGACTTAGGAAAATTCACTCAAATACAAAATAAATGAAAAGAGTTATTGCAATAACAAGAAATATTGGAATTGAAAGGAACCTGAAGGCCACGACGGAAAAAAATTTGACGTAATTTCCACCCAGCGAGCCCAAGAAAGTGCTCTAATACCAGATGAGAGGAACCTCCTTACAGAAATATGGTGAGAATGCATGAAATAACATAATATAGAGCAATAGAAAAACTTAGAATGAATCTATTGATCATGGGCCACTTTGAGGGGGTAACCTCCTTTGAGCAAGCTCAATACAATAAATTTGTCAGTGTCCATCAAAGGCCCCAACCTACTCTTATATACTAAGTATGATCTAGAAAAGTAATACTACCTATGCATGTGGGATAATAAAATATACTCACAGGATGACTTACAAAGCATATGCGTCCAACAACACTACACTAACAAAATAAATAGAAGGAACACACAGGTTCCTAACATAGAACATGTAAGCCTGGAATGGATTTATAGTTGCCTCTCTCTGCTGGATAAGCTTATATCCACCCTTGATGGAGAATATACCTTCAATCCCCGGAGCCCAGATCAATTTATCTTCTAAATTTGATAGGTAAACCAAATTTTGTGAGAAGATTTTCTCCAAAAATTTTATATCTTGAAGGGATAAAGGTAACTCATGGGGGTCTTTCCATATTACCTTCTTTGAGTGTAGACATATTGCTAGTGTATAATCATTTAGGTAGGTTCCCCATACACTTTCTGCTGCTGCAACTATGTTCTCAATGTCATTCATACACTTTAGTGGGTGTGCACCATTCCATGAATCCTACTAGAATTTAACTGATAGGCCATCATTTACTTCCCAGGTAATGAAATTGCTTACTATTTCTCTTGATGAAATACTAAAGTCCCAAATGGCTAAGGCCTTAGGGGGATCTAATACCGTTAGAATTATGGTTGGATTATTATCATCTAAATACTTCTTTTGCATAATTTGGCACCAAACGTTGTGTGGCTTTGTATACATTTGCCAAACTAATTTACCCCCAAATGCTTGATTTCTTTTGTGTAAATCATGGATCCCTGCTCCACCTAGTTGTTTTTCTTGTGTCAATTTCTCTAGAGAGACCAGAGGGATTTTTTTCTCCATTAATATTCCTAGTCCATGGGAAATCTCTTAGTAGTTTCTGTATTTTTTGGAGAACCGATGAAGGAGCTTTGAGAACTGATAAATAATAATTAGGGATAGCTGATAGGACTATTTTAATTAGTAGTATTCTTCCTGAAAGTGATAACCACCATGCTTTCCATGCTACTACCCTGGATTTAATTCTCTCAATGATAGGTGACCAGTAACTGGTTTTGTTAGCTCCCATGAAAAAAGGAATGCCAAGGTAAACTGATGGCAAGGAGTCTATTGAATTCAAGGTTAACAATTCTATTAGATATAATTTGATTAGTGTTAAACATGTAGATTTTAGATTTGGTGGGATTGATGCTTTGATTTGAGGCTGCTGAATAAAGGTCCAATGTTTTCTTAATCTATCTTGCCTCAGAGATATTTGCAATCCTGAAGAGCAATGTGTCATCCACCAACAGAGAGTGTGTCACTGAGATATTTGTCTGTCCAATTTGCACCCCTATCCAATTACCTAATGCTTTCTTTCATTGGATAAGCCTACTGAATAGTTCTACCATGAGAATGAATAGCACTGGTGACAAAGGGTCCCCCTGCCTAACTCCTTGTGTGGATGAGAAGAAACCAGCTGGGACACCATTTATTAGAACTGAGAAACCCGCTCCCAAGATACAAGATTTAATCCATTTACACCATCCTTTTGCAAATCCAAATTTTTGCAGTGCCTTAATCAGAAAAGTCCAATTTACTCTGTCATATGCTTTCATCATGTCCAGCTTAATGAAAAAATGTGATGATTTACTAGTGTTAATGGAGTGTAGGACTTCATGTGCCACTAGAGCTCCTTCCATTGTTTTTCTTCCTAGAAAAAAACCCCCTTGTGGTTGTGAGACAAGGTTAGGGATGAGGTGTTGCATCCTTAGATAGATAGCCTTTGTTATGATTTTGTATATAGTGTTGCATAAGGATATCAGACAGAAATCTACAAATGTTTTTGGAGTTTTAACTTTTGGAATAGTGGCTATATTTGTGGTGTTGAAGTTTTTTAACATGGATTTTCTAATCTAAGATTCTTCAACTACACCCAATAATTCCCATCCAATCCTATATATTTCTCCATTACTTCATTGATTTCCTCTTTTGTTGATTGAACAGGCATAAGAGAGACTAATAATCTTTCTCTTATCCTCTTCTCCTCATGGAGTGCAAAAGTGAGTCTAGAGGATATCTTATCCAAAAGTGCTTGTGGAACATCTTGTCTTGTGAAGTGTAGTGGGACATAATAATGTCTGCACATCTTAGCAATAAGTGCATCTTAAATCTTATTTTATTCTATTATATCCCATCTTAACCGTTTCCTAATCTTTGGATGTCCAACAGATGCAGCTTCAGAAATATACTTACATATGCTATCAATGTCATCAGATGGAGATGTAACCTTTGCTTTTTCTTTTGCAAGTTTGACAGTGTCAGGTTCATCCATTGTTGTATCTTCTAATTCTTCATATGTCTGAACATACTTGCTCCTCTTTGCAGGTGCCCTAGGTGGTTGTTTAGCCTTTGTAGGTGCAGGTTTCCTCTTGTACACCTTTCCTTTTACTACGGGAGAGGGAATAACATCTTGTTTTGTTTGGCTTCTAGTTCTAGCCTTTTTAGTTGGAGGAGGAGGTGGTGAATCAGATTTCTCTTCCTCTGATTCTTGTTGCTCTGATGTTTCACTAATGGGAAGTTGTTCCTTGGTGTCTTCCTCCTTACCTTCTTGTTCCTCCTTGCCTTCTTGATCCTCATTTCCCTCTTCTTCTTCTTCTCCATTAGAAGATATATTCAAGTTCTTTTTAAAATTCTTGACCATCCTTTTAGACTGCTTGACAGCCTTCTTGAAAACAAGAGTTGATTTAATCTTTAGTTTGGATTCCTCATATGTGCCAAATCTCAGTTGTTTGTTGTCAACGGGCTCATTTAGTAATGCCTGAATGCATTATGTTGTTAATCTAGTTTTAATTTCATAATCAAGCTTTTCAAGCCATGATTTCCTAGGAACTACAACTTGAATGTAGGTGAAATCTGTATCCACCATAAAACAAATATCTTCTTTGTTTTCCTCTATCAGACTTTCAGGAATTCTACTCCTAGCTTGTAGCATTTCCTTAATGGCTTTGAAATACTCATGCATGACATTGTCAAAGTCTATACCAAGTAGCATTTCCTTAATGGATTTGAAATACTCATGCATGACATTGTCAAAGTTTGTACCAAGTGATTCTATGAATTCACTTATTTTCATGGTGATTGGTCTACTTGTGTCCCATGCTACTTTTCCTATAGAAGGAAAGTACTCTTCGAAGTAGAAGAATATACACATAATGAGGGAACCAAACTTACATGTGTTTGTCCTTGAGGACCTTATGGTGCACATGTTCTCCTCAAATTGATGTAGTACGATCTCTGCTAGATCCATCTTCTTCCCCTGTTTGATGATCTTATATGTTGTGCTCATTACATTGCTAGAGATGATGTTCATTCTACTAGCTTGGAATATCTTATATCCAACTACATATGCTCCAAATTTGAGCTCTGTGTCAGTAATAGTATTTACTTTCAGTGCCCTCTTGTCTGACTTTGCTCCAGTTAACCTTTCCACTTCTACAAGAGGTGGATGTTTGTGAGCCTAAGGTTTGTCAGTTGTTCATGGATAACCAGTCACGGCATGTATAACATTGTTTTTTATAGCCTTGGGTTTGTTCAACCATATGGCATTGTCGCGGACTCTGCTTAGAACAATTTTGATCCACTCTATTTTCAAAACCCTCAGAAAATGAAGTGCATTTTGTCAGTCATTTCACTTCTAAGTGTTTATTCTCTTCTTTGAGCTTTCCACCTTCATCACAAAGTGCTGCATGGGCATTATCAAGGTCCAGATCTCCTATCTCTGAGATCTTGTAGTGAATGAAGGATCTAGCGTCCTCGACCAATAAAACCCTAGCTAAGATTCAGGAGAATGCTCTGGAATCATCTGGTTGAGAGGCTATCTCAGGATGTAACTTATATTTTGGGTCAGCACATGCCCCTCTACTAAAAAGTATGTAAGGTTTGTTCTTGTCAACCTTGATTTTATCTACCCTAGATATTGATGCCATTGAATTTGTATTTTAGGGATTTTCATAAATCAAAATAGTGCTATCGATGAGTGGATTAACTTACTCAATGTCTCTAATTTCCTTTGAATCTGAATGCTCTGTGAATTCCTTCTACTGGGTCACTTCTCAAATTTCATGAGAATCGCTCTGCTCTGCTCAAAAATCGTGGGTGCAAAAATGACCTTGCCCATCAGGATTTTATTCCTTTTGGTTCCCTAAGTTGTCGTTAATTCTTATCAACTCCTTGGTTTATGAAGACTTCTTTTGTCGGTAAAGACATGCATAACACCGTCAGTGTCTATGCAAAGCATCGAGGTAGCTAGCAGTTTGAAGACTTCACTGATGCTCGTCGGTGATGTTGCAATGATAGCTTTTGTAGATTCAGTGTTTACTGATATCCGTCGGGTTACACTCAGCTTGTGTAATGACCGATACATTCTAGTAAGTCTTACTAACTTTTCTATGTGTGTTCACCAATGCAGATTGTGCCTAATAACCGATGGTTTCTTTTCAATAGTTTAGTACATAACAATGTATTGCATCTTTATTCATGCTAATATTATAATATGAACTATGTATAATGGAACCAATGCATAGTAAAACTTGTGATAATGCAGTTCCATACTTTTGCAATCTAGTTATATGTAGTGATGTCACCAGATCCAGTGGATGGGGTGTCATCATTTTCAATGCTTGTACTAGAACCTTCAGTGTTTGTGGCTTTTACCCACATCTTGTTTCTCATTCTTTTGATGTCATCAATGGTATTTCCATTGGGATGAGTATTTGTGTCTGTCAGTCGGTCTTTGCAATCTTTTATCACATGTCCA
>MU227769.1:1126514-1158879 GCA_018584345.1 Thuja plicata
TCATTTTCAGCTTTTCTTGCATCATTCATAACATCAATCATTTTTACCATTTGAGTTTCTTGACCAATTTGCAGCATCTTGATTTGATCTGTCAGATGTAGATTGATCTCCTACATACTTGTAATTTTTTCAACTAATGTGTTTGAAGCTTTGCTCAATGATAATTCTACTGCTACAAAGTACTCTTGTATTTCCATTTCTTTGTAGTCTTTCTCATTCAACCTGGTTTCCATAATCTATCTTTCATCAAGAAGTTTTCTTAGTTTTATCTTCACCTCCTTATACTGCTCAAAGTTTATTTGCATTTGTAACTGCTCATTCTCAATAGTCATGTCTAGTCTGAACTTGTCCATTACTCTGATCTTTTCTCTCAATTCTTTAATCTTTTCAAGAGAGAGACTTAGCTCTGATAGCAATTGTTGGAATTATATTGAGATGATGTACTGAGAGGGGAGGGGTGAATTAGTACCTCTAAAACTTATCTTGGTTAGCCCATTAACCCTTAGTCATCAGTTTGTAATTTATCTTATCTAACTGTTCATCTTTCTTTATGCATATGTAATCATATCATACATTCTTTTGATATGTAACAATAATAGAAATATTCATGAAAATAGATAACACATGACACAAGATATGATATCGCAGAAAACTCTTTTTAAGGAAGTAAAAATTGTGGTGGGGATTGTTACCCACAAACTTCACTATCTGCAGATAAGAAGGAGTCGGTTAAGGCTTACATTTGGTCACTTCTAATGACCTACCCATTTAGGATTATTAGAGTGGAGACCTGTTAAGATCTACTTAGTTTGAAGCTTTAGCAACACTGTTAAGTGTGCACTCTGTTAAGAGATTTGGAAAGAATGGTTAAGTCCACCTTCTACAAAAGGATTTTAGATGTGATGCACTTTTTAGAATGCAAATACATAAGTCTTTGATCTGATGATAAATGAAATCTTCAATTGTTGATAAAATATCCTATAAAGCTTCATACATTTAAGTAATCATCCTTCCATGATTGAATAGTACCTTTGTCTGCTCGTCGGTAACCTCTGTGTGTTCTTGATAACTGATATACTTTGTTTCTGATCTTTGCATGAATTATGCCTTCTACTCCTTAGATGCTCTTCGTGGCTATAAATGATAAGAATTCATGTACTCACAATTGAGTATGAACATCTATTTATACAAATTTAGGTTCAATTCTTGATTCATGCAGTGCAAGTTAACTCTAGATCCATGGTTTACAACTTGACCTTGATCTTTAGTTAGATATGATTTAGATCCGTTAGGATGCTTTAAAGCATTTACATAAAGCTTGCATGACCATCTAACATGATTTAAAACAAAACAAAACTCTATAAATAGAATTACATTGCTTTAACCATCGTGTAAAGCTCAGATCCACAATTTGCAGGTTCTTGATCTGTCTGTCAGTTCTGATGGTTTATTTTCTTGATCATTAGTGTTCCTTTCTTGAATTGGTCATTGGGTATGCCTTTTCATTTTCTTTTGGGTTAGTTCTAAAAACTGTGTCGCCGGTAATGCTTGTGGTCTCCGGTGATGCTTATGGTTGCCGGTGATGCTTGTGGTCGCTGGTGATGCTTGTCACTTTTATACATAGCATTTTTCTCAAAATTCTTTGTTCTGTCGGGTATTTTTGCAGTTCACCGGTACTGCTTGTGGTTCGCTGGTAATGCATGTTGTCTGTTGATAATGCTTTCTGTCTATGTTTTCAGTGAGTATACTAATGGAAAAATAATGTCATTAGTGGGTGGATATAATTTGTGGATGATTATTATTAATGTTTTATTTATATTTGTATCAGTTACTTTCTTTATAGGTTTGGAAAGCATTGCAACAGTTATTTAGTTCAGTAGTTGAATTAGTTCAAAATTTATTTGTACTAATTCACCCCACCCCTCTTAGTACCTATCATTTCCAACACTTAGTTCCATTACAAATCCTAGTGACAACTTAGAAAATGAGAAATGATATATGGTTGATGATGCAAAGCTAATTAAAACACAATTTAATCTAAGATGTAATATTTTGATGAAGAACTATGCTAAATGCAAAAAGTTATGATGACCCTAATTCAGAATGCTCAATTCAAAATGTAATTGGTTTGAAGTGAATTGTTGCTCTAAAATGTGAATTGGTGATTTACACTAAGAAATGTCTTCTATTTATAGGAGTTCACAAGGGTAGGTTTGAGGTTAAGGTTAGGTGATGTGTTTCAAATAGGGGTACAAGATGACAAAATGAGTTGTGAGGATAGAAAAGACTAAATGAGTGGCTAAGTCAGAAAATCCTTGGAGTGATCCATGTACTCCCAATCCTCTCTTCTCATTAGCTAATTGATTTTTGTCCCTTAGTGGTTATTGAAAGAAATTAGGAATTAATTTTAATTCAAACAATTAATTAATTTAGTCATGTAGGGAAATTTGATGGGTTGTATTTGATTTATATAATTGAACTATGTAATTAATTCATTAAATCAACTACATGGTTTAATTAATCACTTTTGGCTTGAATTTAATTAATTAATGGCTTTATTAATTAATCTATGTCTTTGATTTGATTTTACCACTTCAACTTTGGTTGACCAATTTAGGGTGTCTACAATAATATAATATAATATTATAATATAATAAATTATATACTATATACTATATAATATATTATAATAATATAATATAATATAATCTATTATATTATATTATAATATAATATAATATATATTTTATTATTTATATTATATAACATATAGAATCTTATATTAGATACCTCCACAATGATGCCAACAGTCTCAATAATATTGTCGCCATTGAAAAGGTTGAAATTTTTTAAACTAAAAGGTATCTAATATCGGATATAAAATCCAATGTTGGATACTCATTTTGGCATAGGTGTTTTCTTTGGCAAGGTATACTAACACCCAAGTCTACTAAAAAGTCAACACCAAAATTTTGCATTTTGGGGTGATGAAAAATGTTTTTGTTTTCACATCACCACTTTATAGCACCTAATGATCCTGCAAATACCCAATTAAATAATTATCCCTCTACCATATATTCTCAAACTTAAAAGTAATCTTCAAATCACCACCACTCTAAATAATGTTCAACTCCATAGGGAAGTGATATGATGTTAAAATAGGTAGAATCCTTGCACTTAAAATGCACAGGTATTCTAATGAGCTATAACTAATTGAATGTTTGAAGATGACAAGTTGATGATCACCGAGATGCAGAAAGGAAATGCAAGGCATTAAATCATTTAATTTATTGTATTGTCATTGATGCCAACTTGATATAATCTAATTGGTCATAAACATATTTTCATAGACTTCAAGAAACTAAAAAGATAAAGTTTATGTTATGGGGAAACATAAAAAGCCAATGTACACCGAGTGACAGTAAACACCGATAGACAGTGCACACTGAAGGATAGAGAACCTTGAGTAGTTAGAGTGTATACTGAGCACAACAACCCCGAGCAGCTAGAGTGTATACCAAGCACAACAATCTTGAGCATAACTAAATTGAACCTTGAGAAGTTAAGAGTGTTGACCGATGGAAAACACCAACGGATAGTGTTGATGCCTGAGGACGACTGGAGTCAATGACCAAGAAAACTGAGAGTTGATCTTTGATCTAAACTGGACTTAGGAAATGACAAAAAACTTAGGTGGGAGGAGCTAAATATAGAGTTAAATGATTGAATTTTTTTTTTACTGACCAGTTGAACTGAAGATTTAAATATAGTTTTATTTCCAATTGTTAAGGAGAAATCTATGGGATAAAACTAAAGCAAGGCTTTAAAGATTAAAGCTATGCATGGAGAGACTTGAGGATCAAGAAAGAATCTACACCAAGAACAAGAAATACAAGGAGATGAAACCATGAAATCATGTCTATATAAATAGACAAGTGATTCATTATGAAAAGAGGAATGTTGAATATATTCTGGTGAAGATAGAAGTGATGGAAGTGCTCCAAGGTGTGCTCACACAAGCTTACTAAGGACTTCACTTGTCCTAGTTTTCTTTGGATCCCATTCACTCTCATAGGACCGAAATAGTCTAAAGAATCCACTCCTAAGACTATCCTAACTCCACTCTAAGAGTTAGTCTTCTTGTGTTTAACCTTGAAGGACAATTATCACTAGTTTTGTCTCAATGCTTCACTCTAGCTTGAAGGATTCTAGGCATAAATCCTTCATACAAAATTAACCAATGCTACAAGGGTCATGTCCATAATTTGAACACTCATTCTGCATCTTTTTCACTCCAATGGAATAGGTCTTCAATCCCAATTTATTCAAGTTCAAAATTCACTCTTTATAGGACCCTATTAGGCCTAATTCACCAATTAGCCCTATCTAGAGGGTTTTTCTAGATTTCTTCCTAAAACTTACAAAAAAACCCCAAAAAAATAACCTAGGATCCTCATACCCTTTTGGAAGACCAAAAATATTTTCAAGGTCTAGGGTCCCCAAGTCATCCGTACACTAGTGTCCTAAAATGTAGGGATAATAGGGCTTTTTGGGTTCCTAAAATGCAGTTGACTTATTTCTATCTAGAAATCTATCCAAATGGATTGTTAAAGATCGTATCTCTTAATTAGGGATCTATAGGACCATAATTACTATGAAACCACACTTGTTTCATACCTTTCACACATACCCTTGCTTTTGCATTCAACTTTCTTTCTTCTATACACCTAACTAGACAGTCATAACATGTCTAGGGCATGGCTTCAAAATAAAAAATTGGTTCCCTAGGCCTCCTAATCAAATATATACACTATAAAGAGGCTCCCCTAACATATTCATCCACCTTTTATATTTTCCCACGGTTAGATTTTATGGGGGAGCCATGAAACCAAAATTCTCCTAAACTGGACCAGTAAACACTCTAAATCATAAAAAAATTTCTAAGACTATCCAATCAGCTCTAATCTAATTTCTCACTGAATGAAAATTTCTTTTATCTACTCCTACATCATAGATCCAACACTAGATTTATCCTTTCAACCCATTAACACACCATTAACATTAAAACAAGTTGACAGTACTAGAAAACCAGAACACTCTTCTTTCATTCACTTCAAAAACTTGCATACAATATCCTCTACCTTGGGAAATGAGCCACAAGGTATATTAAGATACCTTTCCCATGTTTTTAGGCATCCAACATTGATTTCCCACTCCCAGAATGAAGAGAATCCAAAGTTGTCGAGTTGCATGCAACATTTGCAAAAATTGTAAATGTTATCATGACAACTTTTGAGCATCTTTTGCATTTATGATGCCAATTAACTTTTAGGAATTCTTAAGGCCTTCTTAGGCACTTTCCACACTTTTCTTAGGTCTAGGAAATATTTAGACCACATCTCCCATTTTAGGCCTATCCTAAGGATTAGCAACTTAGAAAGAAACCTAACCTAAACTAGATTAGATTTAGTACTAAACTAATCCATCTAGTCACACACATTACAATACCATCTAAGGGAAAAAGTAAAATCACTGACTTGGATAGAGTTAGTTACAAGAAAAAATTGTCTAGGAATTGGTAGTGTTCCTAGGTACTCCTACAACATCCTCCCCAAAGGA
This sequence comes from Thuja plicata, assembly GCA_018584345.1. Lineage (NCBI taxonomy): Eukaryota > Viridiplantae > Streptophyta > Pinopsida > Cupressales > Cupressaceae > Thuja > Thuja plicata. The sequence goes on from MU227769.1 coordinate 1,132,134, forward strand.
AAATACTTCAATCCACCCTTGGATTGAGTAAGGTTGGATCAATGCCCAACTTTTTAAACTTTTTCTCCTTTATCTAAGTTGCATCTGCATCCATTTGTCCATGCCACTGCGCCAAGTATTCTTTGTATTTCTTCTTTCTTATCTTCTTGTAGACTCTGGAATCTAGTATGTGTTCTTTCTTCTTTATTGATGCAGATGGAAAGTTGAGTTCCTCCACCTCCTGTATGACTTTAGTCAAACTCTGATCTTGGTTTACCATTGGTCTTGTTTACAAGACCAATTCCGCTACATTAAATATAGGAGATAAGCCACTATTTTCTTGTAACTCCACCTTGTTTTCATTTGTTCCATATTTGACCAGTATGGTACATGGGCCAATTCTTCTCATCTGAAGCTTATGTGGTACTCCTTTCTCTAACCTTTCTTTATTGATATGCGCCATCACCAAATCCCCAACTTGGAATTGGACATCTCTTTTTCTCTCATCCAATTTAATCTTTCTCTTCTTTGTATTCTCAATGAGGGTCTTCCTCACTATTTCATGTACTTCTTGCATTGAATGTGCAATTTCCTCTACATATCCACTCCCTTTGGCTCCATCCTTCAGATCTCTAAGCTCATATATGCCTCTATGGTATAGGTCATAGACTATTTCAAAGGGACTCTTACCAGTAGTCCTATTCACTATGTCATTGTAGGCATCTTCAGCCTTTCCAATGAGTTGGTCCCAAGTTTGACCATACTCTTTAGTTAAGCATCTTAGCAGCTTACCAAGACTTTGATTGACTACTTCAGTTTGGCCATCAGTTTGAGGATGGTATGCAGATCCAAAAGACAAGTTGGTCCCTATCTTTTTCCATCTTGAGTCTTCCAAAAATGACTCATAAACTTTGAGTCTCTGTCTGACACTATGCTAAGTGGTAACCCATGTATTCTGACTACCTCTTTGAAGAGTATGTGAGTAATTTGTCTTTAATCATGGGTTTTCTTATGGGGTATAAAGTGTGCCATCTTACTAAACCTATCCACAATAACATAAATTCTATACATTCCCTTCTTTGTGTTTGGCAAGCCAACTACAAAATCCATGCTCAAACATTCCAATGGTATATTTGGAATAGGAATTGTTTGGTAAAGGCATGCATTAGAATATGTTCCCTTTACCTTTTGACACACAACACAACTTTCTACATACTTCCTAATATCCAAATTCATCTTTGGCCAAAAATAGAATCTTTGAATTAATTATTGTGTCTTATTGACACCAAAATGGCCCCTGAGTGCACCTTTGTGTTTCTCCTAAATTAGATTCTCCCTTATAGAACCTCTAGGGACACACAATTGACTACCTTTAAATAATATACCAATTTACAAAGTATATTCAAATAACTGACTATGAAAGTGAGTCTTGTATTCTTGGCATAGCTTGTAGATGTCTACAAAGTCTTCATCTTCTCCATATAGGTCTTTGAATTTGTCTATCTGCATGATCTACAATTATATCTCTTGGATGGTCAAGGCTCTTTTACTTAAGCCATCTGCTACCTAATTCTGCAATCCGTTCTTGTGTTTGATGTTGAAGGTGCAGGCTTGCAGGTACTCCACCCACTTCATGTTTTTGTGACTCAGTTTATCTTGAGAGTTCAAGAAACTTAATAATTGATTGTCTGAATAAAATATTAACTCCTTTGGAAGAAAATAATGCCTCCACTTTATCAGTGCTTGGACTAGAGCATACATATCTAGGTCATAAGAACATTATTTCTTCTTGGCTTCACTTAGTTTCTCAGAGTGGAAAGCCACTGGTCTTCATTGTTGACTTAAGACTGCACCAATGGCTATATTGTTGGCATCACATTCCACTGTGATTAGCTTTTCAAAGCTTGGAAAAATCAAGATTGGTTGAGTAGAAATATTCTTCTTTAACAACTCAAACCCTTGATTAGCTTTTTCATTCCATACAAATTTTTTTTTCATCCCACCCTTGATAGTATCAATCATAGGAGCACAAATTGCTCTAAATTGCTTTATAAACTTTCTATAGTATTGTGCTAAGCCATGAAAAATTCTTACAGCAGTGGCTATCCTTTGAGTAGGCCAGTTGATGATGGCTTCCACTTTGCTTGGATACATCTTTAGATTGCCTTGAGATAGTACAAAACCAAGCTACACAAGCTCTTGCTTCATGAATTTACATTTTTCCAAGTTTATCATCAACTCCTCCTCATGTAGTTTCTTAAAAACTATTTGTATGTGTCTGAAGTACTCTTCCTTTGTCCTACTATAGATGAGTATATCATCTAAGTACACTACACAAATTTTTGAATGTATTTTTTAAGGATTTCATTCATGAGTCTCATGAATGTTGAGGGAGCATTGGATAAGCCAAATGGATTTACAAGCCAATCATACAGTCCTTCTATAGTTTTGAAGGATTTTTTCCACTCATCTCCTTCATTTATCCTAATTTGGTGGTAGCCACTCTTTAGGTCAATTTCAGTGTAATACCTTGCTTCTCCTAGACAATCCATTAGGTCTTCTATCCTATGGAAAGAGAACCTATACCTTATGGTTTTTCTATTTATTTATCTAGATTCATTACATAGCCTCAAGTTCCTCCCTTTTTAGGGGCTAAGACATTGGGTACAACACAATGGCTAATACTTTTCCTAGTCAGAACTTGTCTTAGGAGTTTTTCAATATGTCTAGTTATTTCCTCATTTTCTTGAGGGGTCATTTTATATGTAGCCTTATTGGGAAGGGAAGCTCCTATAATGAAGTCTATTTTATGGCTTACATTCCTCTTAGGGGGTAGGGATGATGGTTTTCCATCACTAACAATGCCTTCATACTCCTGCAGCATCTCCTGCACTTCTTTTGGCAATTTTGTCTTCTTGACTGTCTTGTCTGCAACTTCTTCTTTTGGTTTCAACACAAGTGCAAACCCAACTCGCTCTCCTTCTTCTAAGGCTTCTATGAAATTTTTATCACTAACCATGAGATCATTTTTGGGCCAGATGATTTAATTTCTCCATCCTTCAATAGTGACTATATTTTGAATGCCACATTGTCTTTCTTGAAAGAATATGAGCTATTTGTTCCATCATGCATGGACTTTTGGTCAAATTTCCATGGTGTACCTAGGATTAGGTGACATGTGTCCATATGCATCACATCACATAATAATTTGTCCTTATACCTTCCAATTGAAACCTCCACCAAGCTTGTTCATTGAAAAGGACATGTTGTCCTTTATTTAGCCAAGATTGGTATGGGGTATCCTTTTCATTTTCAACTTGTTGACTACCTTCTCTGAAAATATGTTTTCTATGGACCCTAAGTCGATAATGACTCTACACACTTTCCCCATCATTTTCATTTCACTCTAAATAGTGATCTTATTTGACTATGCTCTTCATTTCACTCTAAATAGTGATCTTATTTGACTATGCTCTTCTTTGACTATTCTCATCATTAAATTCGCAGCTTCCTATGACTCTAAGGGAACCTCAGGGTGGTTTCTTTCACTACTAGCCTCTTCTTGGACATAATTCACACATTTATCACTTCCTTGATAAGTAGTACCCTTCTCTGGACATTTGTATGCAGGATGCCCCATCTGGTTGTAGTGGTAACACTTCATGTTAGCAAAGTAGTTACCCCTACCTTGGTTATTGTTTCTTCCTCTGCTACTAGACTTCCTTCCTCTATTTGAAATCCCTCTATTGGAGTTTCCTTCTTTCTATTTAGAAAATTTATTCTCTCCTTAACTCTTTGGTTAAGAACCCCTTCCACCATATCTACCTCTTTATCCTCTAGTGTCTCTTCCTTTACCACTTCCTCTGGTAGTGCTAGAGTCTTATTTCTTTCTCATATTCTCTTCAAATTTTATATCAATTTGGTGGCACTTCTGAATGGTGTCTAGATTCAAGAGACTCATCTCATCTTGTATGGTCCACTTAAGTCCATTAATGTATCTTTCTACCTTAACCTTCTCATCCTTTGCAACTCTAGATCTCATACAAAGCCTTTAAAATTCTTCTGAATAAAATTTTACATCTAGGTCCTTCTATCTTAAACCTTGTCTTCTTTTATGCAGTTGGATTTCATAATCCTCAGGGATATAAGCACCTCAGATCTTTGCAACCATAGCTCTCCATGTGGAAATGGGAATTTTTCCTTCCTTCTCCCTCTCATCTTGGATAAATTTCCACCAAGTGAGTGTAGACCCTATTAGTCTGGCTTTAGAAACTTTCACATTTTGAGCCTCAGTGATGCCATCACACTTAAAATGGTTTTCTAGTCTTTCTATCCAATATAGGACTACTTCTGGTTCCATCTTTATAGTAAAGATTTGAACTCCTTCTAGTGCTTTACTGCTCATAGACTTTAAAGGTTTCAAGAATGGTTCCTCATTAAGGATAGGGTCAGATTCGGGTACTTCATCATCTATGGAAATCTCCTTACCTAAATCCCTTCAACCTCATCCTTTACTTCTTCTGCTTTCTTATCAACTTCACCTACCTTTTGCTCTAATTGATTCAATCTGTCTCGGAGCATTCTATTCAAAAACTTCCGTACCATATCCTCTACCTTGGGAAATGAGCCAAAAAGTATCTTAAGATGCCTCTCCCATTTTTTTAGGTCTCCAACATTGATTTCCCACTCCTAGAATGAAGGGAATCCAAAGTTGTCGAGTTGCATGCAACATTTGCAAAAACTGCAAATGTTGTCATGAGAACTTTTGAGCATCTTTTGCATTTATGATGTCAACTAATTTTTAGGACCTCTAACCCATATAAATCAATTATTTAACATCATTAAGGCCTTTTTAGGCACTTTCCACACTTTTCTTAGGTCTAGGACACATTTATACCACATTTCCCATTTTAGGCCTATCCTGAGGATTAACAACTTTGAAAGCAACCTAACCTAATCTAGATTGGATTTAGTACTAACTAATAATCCATCTAGTCACACATATTGGAAGACCTTCTAACATCAAAATTAAAATCACTGACTTGGATAGAGTTAGTTAAAATCCAAAATTTACTAAGCATTGGGAGTTTTCCTAGGTGCTCCTACACCAATAAGTCTTCATGCAGATCTTACCATACAGGCTGAAGAATATAACCAAGAATTCTGTAGACACCTAGAAAAAAAGAAGAAACAAAATTCACTAATCAGAAAGAAGGGGAGAAAAGGAACTAAAGAGAATATTGATCAGAAGAGGTATTATGAACTTACAATAGATTTTAAAATTTGCAAAGTAAAGTTGTATTAATGAATAGGTTATTTATTATTTCAGTTTAACCATTGATTCAGAAAATATCTTAACTGAGTGGGATTTAACCGTCCTTATTATACTAAGATACATCCTAAGGAGTATCAAAAAAATTTCATGTTGACAAAATAGTGAATGCTAGGTCAATTGATAAACTACTAGTTTTAAATCCTCTAACAAGTTCGCACTTAACAGTGTGTGTGTAACCTTTAATACAGTTGGCTCTTCACCAAGCTCACTTTAGAAGAATGAAAATTTTTGGCTACCTTTCCCAAGTGGTTTTTCCCTTAATAGGGTTTCCACTTTAAAAATCCATGTGTCAAATGTGTATATGGTTAATTTATTTGATGTTTTTCTTTACACATTACTAAAACAAGATTCATCGGTAAACACTAAGTTTTAATTGTTGCTATTCGATATAAAGTTAAGAAAATGATAAAAAGTATATTCAACAAGCAATATAAACTTCATAGAATTACTTAAATGCATACATCTTGTAGGAGTGAATGATAACTAAGGATATTATATTTTAGATATATGTTTTGGTTAGATTATTAGATTATTATTTGAGGCCACCAATTTACCCCCCTCTTAGTTATTCTAATAATTGGTATGAGAGATAGTGTGCTTGGAAGAGAGTTTCAATACTCAATCTAAAGATCACAACATGAGTAAAAGGGTTGTGCCTAAGTTGAAGAAAGATAACTTTACGTCATGGCAAAGTAGGATAAGACTCCACCTCTTAGGTATTGGAAATGATATCACATAGTAATTGGATACTGAATTTGTGTTACCTACTGGACCTCTGATAGTTGATCAATTGAGAGAGAAACATGATGACAACTCTATGATGATAGAAATTTCTTCTTCACTCTATGATGCTTAATTTGAAATTTCAAATCATGCACCACTACAAAGAAAATGTGGGACAAATTCAAGCTAGTACATGGAGGAGATAAAAATGTACTGAGAACTAAAGCTGAAAGTCTAAGAGAAAAATTTGATTACCTAAGAATGAAAGAAGTAAAAAACATCACTCAATACAGTAGAATAATCAAAGAGGTCATTAATTCTATTCATGGAGTATGAGGTATACTTGAAGAAGAAACAATGGCAAGTAAAATTCTGCGAACCTTACTGCATGTTTGTGCTATTAGAGCATCTGTAATTCAAGAAATGAAAGTAGTAGAAAATGAAAATGTTACTCTTGATAGCTTGATAGGTAGAATTATTTCATGTGAGATGAATAAATATGACAATAGTGTCTTACCATCTATTGAGTCTGCATTCAAGTATTCTCTAAAAAATAAGTAAATCAAGTCATAAGCACACTATGAGAAATTATAGTGAAAGTGATAGTGATGAACAAGAACTTGATGAAATTAAAGCACTAATGGCTAGAAGATTTCAAAGAGGCAAAGGTAGATACAAAGGTAAATTACCCTTAGTATGTTTCAATTGCAAAGAAATTGGTTACTTTGCAGCTAGATGCCCAAAAAAGAGAAAACGTGAAAGAAACAATGACAGATCTTATGAAAATAAGTATGACAAAGATTACCAAAGCAACCGACAATCTGACAGAAGAGATAACCAAGACTATAAGGACAAAGGAAGGAAGGATTATTACCTGGCTGAGAACAATGTTGAGAATACTCACACCAAATCTGATCAAGATATTGAGGTAGTATTTGTTTCTATGAAGGATGATTCAGATGAAGAAGAAAGGAATGTTGAAACAACACTCATGTATCTAAGGTTAGTAAAAATGATGTCTGGATTATTGATAGTGGTTGTACTCACCACATTACTCGAGATAAGGAAAAGTTTGAAAATTTTGAATATTATAATGGTGGATCAATTAGGATGGGTAAAAACTCACCTTGTCCAGTTGAAGGTAAAGGAACAATCATGTTGAATAATCTGATCAGATGTGAATATGGATATTGGGGGAAAAGACTTAACTATAATCCATTAAGTGTTTCAAATCTAAGTAACAAAAGTCACCAAGTTGCATTTGAGAACAAAAAGAAAAATATCTATAATGAAATAGGATGGTTGATCGGTACTAGTCAACAAACAAAAGGTAACCTATTCTATCTTGATAATATTGGGACCACTTGTTTATTGGCTAGAAATGAAGACATTTAGTTGTGGCATAAAAGGTTATGTCATGTGAATTTTTACAATATGGTTAGGATAAGAAAGAAAAAGAAAGTAAGAGGCTTACCAAGCATGTCAAAACCCGACCATGTCATGTGTAAGAATTATCAAAAAGGAAAAATAACAAAGTCTAGTTTCAAGAGAAAAACCTACATGTCTAATGCTATTCTAGAGTTAGTTCATACTGACCTATGTGGACCCATGAGAACAAAGAGCTATTATAGTGATAGATGTTGGAAATACAATAATGGGAAAGAAAGATACTGAGAGGGGGGGGGGTGAATCAGATCTTCAAATTTAAACACTTAAAACAAACTGATCCACATTCATACATATATGAATCTAATGTAATATCAAATAACATCCACATCATGAAATAAATAACTCATAACACAAGCACTTGGTAACCCAAAAACCCAAATAGGTAAAACTGGGGTGGGGATGACACCCACAAAATTCTCCACTACTACAATAATAAAGTGTTCTTGTTAGGTCTACAAAAGTTGATTACAAGATGCAATCTACCCTGTTAAAGGTTTGCCCGATTAAGAGCTAAAGATCATTACAATATACCCTGTGAAAGGATTTCAACTTACAATAAAGTAAGCACTCTATTAGGAGATTTAGAAAGGTCTGCTAGAATGACTTTGTTAAGAGATTTTCACCTGATACAATGATTATAATGTTTCAAGTAATGATCCTTCATTATGCACTCAAATGCTGATGACGGATCTCCTCTTTCAAGTACCTTTTATGATCTCACAATCTAATATATCTTTACTCTGCTATTCATTGTGCTGTCACTTTGCTTCTTAACAAAATAACCCTCTATGCATTTCACTTCAAAATGTAGTCACGACTTCTCTCCACGCTTACAAAATAGGGTTTAGAAGCAATCTTATATATTTGTTCAAGTCTGATAGCGAGATCTAGACCAACGATCAAGATCTAATACTCATACCTCCAAGGTATTACAATTAATGATTACAACATATCATGCATAGGATAAAACAATTAAATGCATAATTGACTTCGTAGGAAAATATTAAATGCATACATAAGTTGACCCAAAAAAGCTTATACAAGTCTGCCTGAACACTTATCCTTGAAGTTTGAATCATTCCAGACATGTCTACAAAAACTATTCTGCTCGGCACTTAACATCTCTATCGCTTGGCACTAAGTATCCTACTAGGCTCCGCATGATACAACTCAGCAACCTGAATACTTCTCGGCAATGTTTCTCGGCCTTGCATAGTTTTATCTCAGCCACAGTGATAGCCAACTAAAACTGCCCAAGTGAATGAAAAAGTGTTGGTCACTAATCATCAATAGAACTTAGAGATTAACAATCTCCCCCTTTGATATTAGTGGCAAAAACACACTTATCATTACTTCATTTCATTCCATCAAAATTTTTCCTAAGTATACTAAGTACTCCCCCTAGGAATATACTCAAAATTATACATACAAAAACTTTACATGCCTTCAAAAACATATACAAGTGTACCTGTTCTATATTGATGTATCATACTGTATCCTTACCAACTTCCCCCTTGTTTTTGTCACTGATTGATGATGAAGTTAAGTTATACTTATCCAAAAAGTGTTTATGAAGCTATAGGATTGATTCAAATGTAGTATCCCAACTTTCCTTGGCAATCTTCATAACTTCCAATTTTATCTCTAGCTCGGCAGCTAGACTCACTAAACTTTCTACAGTTGAGAGATTTGCATTTCTCAGTGATAACTCTTTTTTAATTGAAATTTCCTTCTATATTATGTCCAAGTGAGGCAACAAGCTTGTTTGAATAGTGATCAATTTGGCCCTAATTTGACCATCTTCAGCCATAAGCTCGGTTATTCTCCGTTGTGCATTGATCAAGTTAGTAAGATGTAAAGAGCTAGAAGTAGCATCCTTACCCAAAGTATTGTTAGTTGATCTCAAATCTAAATGTAGCTTCTCAACAAGCTGTAGATTATCCTTTGTGAAGAATTCAACATCACATAACTTCCTGTACAAAGAATAAACATTTGCTGTAACTTTCTCCAAAATTTCTACAAGAGTAGAAAGTTCAACCTGTTTTGTTGCAATCTCTTCTGAGATTTTCTCTAGAATTTTGCTCTCAAATCTCCTCTCAGACCATTGTAGAATTTTTTCATTGCTATTGATATCATCATTAGTTACCTTCTATACAATGTTAACTAACTGATCAATAATTGGAGCTTGAGGCATTTCATCTTCTAATTCAGAAACCTTTGCAAATATGTCCTTGATGTCATGCAACACCTGCTTTTGCTTCTGTTCTATTTTCATCTCTTCCTGTCTCTTCTTCCTCTTGAGTAATTCTTGAAGAGTCCCTATTTTTTCAAAAGATAATTCATTGGGATCCCATTGTGGAATCACAATCACCTCATCTAATGTGACATTTATAATTTTAGACTTCTTCTTCAGAACTTTTCTTCTCTTCAACTCTGGTGAACTAGTGCTCGGCTACATAATACATTTTCCTGTGATAGTATCAATGTCCATTGCCTCTTTCAATTCTGTCAGGATTGTCTATGGATTAGGAATACCTCTAGTTTTACGACCTGTGGGAGTGGATGATGCAGAGTGTGGTAGATCAACCAACACTTGCATTGCCTCCGGTTCCTTAGGCTTATCAACGGTATCCTTTATCACTACTCCACTATCTAAAACTATTTTGACAACCTCTAAAATAGGTAGATTTTGTTAAGTTACCTCTTGTGCATTTGTTTTTTATTTCTCTTCACTTATCTGATCATTGATTTCTTCAATTATCTCATCAATTTTCTCTTCAGATATAGTGGTCTTTTCTCCTTCAGTCTCAGTTGTCTTAATAGGTGAATCCATGTTTGTACCACTCGGCATATCCTGTTCCTCGACATTCAAATTGCTGGAATCATCAATTATTTAGTCCATTGGACTGTCTGCAGTCAGATTAACAAAATTTGTTGAGTCTAATGCATCTTTGGGGTAAAAGCACAATAATCTTTCAACCTTTTATAAAGGAAAAGGCTAACAAAATCAAGGTTGTTCAACTTCAATAGTATAAAAGTGACATTTATGTTTGGAATTTGAAGATGATGTAAACTAATAAAATATTTGAAAATAGATGAATTTTATGATTAATATTTTTAATATTTTTTAAAAATAATTTTTGATATGTTCTTTTAATTTTTAAAGATGATTTTTCAGTTGCAGAAACATACTAAAAATTAGGGGTCTAGTTCCCGCCAAAAAATTATATGTAAATAAACAATTTTTCACCCTAATTTCAATATATGTTATAGATGACATATATAGCTAGTGCATGAAGAAATAAAAATTGGTTTGTGACCTATATTTTCTCTTTTATAACAATTCAAATTTGAACTCACTTAAAATCGACAGTTTTCATCTCCCGCCATATTTTTCATAAGAAATATATCCCAATCAAAAAAAGAAATATATCTCTTCTAGTGCACCATATGTTTTTCAAATTTATTTAATATGTTTTACTATTTTATTTCTTTCTCTGAATCAACATCTCATTGACTGTTAAAATACTTACTTGGAATATTTTTTAATTATAATAGACTATGTCTAATTAAAACATTATAAAATCTATAAGAGATATTCTTGACTCTGATCTCTACAAAAGGGTATTTTTGTATTTTTTTGTAAAAATATCATTAAAAAGACTTAGAGCAATTGCAACATCACGTTTCTAAAATAATTTTATTTCTACTGTAATTTGACTCAAAGTGGTATAAAACATGCATTTAATATACATTTCCAATTGGAAACGTCAAAGCACTTATCTAAGTTAACTATAATGAATCTAGCTAGACCATATGTTTGACCAAAATTAATTTTTAGTTAGAAATACTATAATTAAGCCGTGCTGATAAGTTAGCCTAAAAGGTGACAGATTATTGTGCTTTTACCCTTTTGTCTTGTCCTGTTATGTAGCAATTTGATCTTGAGTTACCTGTGGCTCAGGGGTGATCTCAACTTCTTTTGCCTTTTGATCAAATGTTCCCTCATCAGATTTCTTATCTTTTGGAACTATTAGTCCAAAGATTTCCTTCCAAATCCTTGTGCTTTGATGTACTAATCCTTCAATATCATTTTTAAAAATAGCATAAACTCTAAGCTTAGGAACAAACCTACTCTTATATTCTTCAATGAATTTGGCTCTCTATTTTGAAGTCAACTCAGGTATTACCTTGGCTAAAGTTCCTTCCTTGATCTGTCTTTCTATGGTAAGTGCAAATTCCCATTTGCTTGACAAAAACTCATACAATTCATTCCGCACATGGTTTCCTATCTGTGTAGGAGTTAACTTGAAAGTACTCATTATATCCAAAAGTGCTTCCTAAACTTTGTGCTTATCTCCAATACTCAGTTTCTCATACGTAATGAACTTGAAAGTACCTAACCCTACTAAATTCCTCAAATTGTCACATACCTCATCAATACTAGTTGGTTTCTTGAATTGTGTTGTAGGTATGTTGTTGGGTTTATCAATCTCAATATTTTCATCATCACTATGTATCCCCATTTATAGTCTCCTCCTTGGTCTCTTTGCTGATTTACTCGGCTCAGCCTTAGGAGAAATTTTAGCTTCCTTTCTAGAACTTCTTTCTCCAACCTTCTTCTTTCCATACACTTTTGTTTGTACTGCTAGAGAAGTAATAGTAGATGCTCTATTCCTTGAATGATTAGCTGCAGGAGGTGTAACCTTAGGTTTAGATTCACTCAGCTTGGTTACTATGATAATTGATGGTCTCTTACCCTTAGCTTTCTTAGTGATCTCCTCAGATCCACAAGTACTAATTAACTTGTCATGTCAATTTGATTGACTATCATTGTTTGTACATCATGTGCTCTTTCATTAAGTCTGATATTCATCATTCTTTTGTCTTCTTCTACCATAGCCTCGTCATCTTTGACTTTATTTTTCTGTTCAACAACTTCACACATTCTTATTAATTGGGCTTCTTGTTCCTTTTTAAAATTTCTAACTTCTTCACATAGTGCACTATTCTTTTCCAGTAGATCTGCTATTGCTGCATCACTCTCAGTAGAATCTTCATTCTAAAATAGATTTGTGGTGTCCTATTCCTAATAATGACTGTCATTCATTTGTTTGGCCAAATCTTTCCTTACTATCAAGGATGTCTTTAATTCCTATCTTGTTGTCTCAAGCTATTGTAGTGCTAGTTGAATATCAATCTTTTGATTCTCAATGACTTTATCCATCTTGTAGATCTCCATCTCAAGATCTGTATTCTCAGGTTGATTATGACCTTTTAGAGAACTAAGATCTAATACCAATTGTTGGAAATACAATAATGGGAAAGCAAGATAGTGAGATGGGGGGGTGAATCAGATCTTCAAATTTAAACACTTAAAACAAAATGATCCACATTCATACATATATGAATCTAATGTAATATCAAATAACATCCACATCATGAAATAAATAACTCATAACACAAGAACTTGGTAACCCAGAAACTCAAATAGGTAAAACTGGGGTGGGGATAAAACCCAAAAAATTCTCCACTACTACAGTAATAAAGTGTGCCTGTTAGGGCTAAAAAAGTTGATTACAAGATGCAATCTACCATGTTAAAGGTCTGCCTGGTTAAGAGCTAAAGATCATTACAATCTACCCTGTGAAAGGATTTCAACTTACAATAAAGTAAGCACTCTATTAGGAGATTTAGAAAGGTCTACTAGAACCACTTTGTTAAGAGATTTTCACCTGATACAATGATTAGAATGTTTCAAGTAATGATCCTTTGTTATGCACTCAGATGCTAATGACGGATCTCCACTTTCTATTACCTTCTATGATCTCATAATATGATATATCTTTACTCTGTTGTTCACTGTGCTGTCACTTTGCTTGATCTATGCTTCTTAACAAAATAACCCTCTGTGCATTTCACTTCAAAATATATAGTCACCACTTCTCTCCATGCTTACAAAATAGGGTTTAGAAGCAACCTTATATATTTGTTCAAGTATGGTAGCGAGATCTAGATCAACGATCAAGATCTAATACCCATACCTCCAAGGTATTACAATTAATGATTACAACAGATCATGCATAGGATAAAACAATTAAATGCATAACTGACTCTGTAGGAAAATATTAAATGCATACATAACTCGGCCCAAAAAATCTTATACAAGTCAAACTGAACACTTATCCTCCAATTTTGAATCATTCTAGACATGTATACAGAAATTGTTCTGCTCGACACTTAACATCTCTGTTGCTTGACACTAAGTATCCTACTTAGCTCAGCATGATACAACTCGGCAACCTGAATACTACTCGACAATGTTTCTCAGCCTTGCATAGTTTTAGCTCGGCTACAATGATAGCCAACTAAAACTGCCTAAGTGAATGACTAAGTGTTGGTCACTAATCATCAACAGAACTTAGAGATTAACAATAGATACTTCATTCTATTTGTTGATGATTATTCTAGGATGATGACCGTTATGTTCTTAAAACAGAAATCAGAAGCATTTAAGATGTTTAAATGATATAAAGCTATAGTTGAAAAATAATGTGGAAAAGAGCCAAAAATTTTCAGATCAAATAGAGGAGGAGAATTTATTTATGATGAATTCACTAACTTTTGTAATGGGCATGGAATTCAATGATACATTTCTGCACCAAGAACACCACAACAAAATGGGATTGCTGAAAGAAGGTATAGATCAGTTGTTGATTATTCCAGAACACTGATGATTGATAAATGCATCACACAAACATTCTAGAGAGAATTTGTCAATACTCCTATCTATACACTGAACTGAGTTCAATAGAAGAAAGACACCAATAAGACACCTTATGAGCTATAGAATGGATACACACCAAATGTAAGTTACTTTAGAATTTTTGGAAGTCAATGTTATATATTGAAAGATGATAGAAATGGAAATCTTGACTGCAAAAGTGATGAAGGAATATTTATAGGATATTCTACCAAAAGAAAAGCCTATAAATGTCTTAAAAAATCCTCTAACAAAATCATTGAAAGTGAAAATGTCAAAGTGGATGAATTTGTTGAGAAAAATGATGAGGAAAGCATAAAAGAACCTGAAGACTACAACAGATTTGTCTACATTGAAGAACTTGACACTCTTCCTAAGAAATAGTGTATCGCTACCGAGTGATAAAACAAATCACCCAAGCATCAGGCTGCACAAACCAAAAATTAGGAAGATGCTCACAATGTTGAACCGAGCAATGATGAAGATCAAAATGAAGGTCAAAATGATAATCAGAAGTAGGAACATATATATGAACCTATAGTTTCCAAGTATTTTAGAAGACACCATCTGCAAGACCAGATCATAGGAGACAAGAAAGATGGAATGAGAACAAGAAGTCACTTAACACTAGATGTTTGATCTGTGATTTTGAGACTAAATCTATTAATACTGCACTTGACAATCAAGAATGGGTTAGTACAATGAATGAAGAGATTGAATAGATTGAGAAGAAAAATACATGGACATTAGTACCTAGACCAAATGACAAAAATGTCATTCGTACCAAATGGATATTCAGAAACAAACTGAATGAGAATGGAGAAGTCACGAGGAACAAAAAAAGACTGGTATGCAAAGGGTATGCACAATAGGAAGGTATTGACTATGGAGAAACCTTTGCACCCGTTGCTAGACTAGAAGGAGTAAGAATTATACTTTCTTATGTTGCTTACAAAGGATTCAAGGTATACCAAATGGATGTTAAATCTGCATTTCTAAATGGAATTCTAGAAGAGGACGTATACATTGAAAAAACATGAAGGGTATGTTGATCCTAATAAGAGGAACATGGTTTGTATACTACACAAATTCCTTGTATGGATTGAAACAAGCACCGAGAGCATGGTATGAAAGACTTCACTCTTATCTCATTAGTATAAGATTTATTAGAACAAGTGAAAACAATAATATATATTTGAAATGATGTACTAATGATAAAGTTTTGATTGCTCAGATATTTATTGATGATATCATATTTGGAGGTAATGATATGCTATGAAAATCATTTGCTGATGAAATGAGCAAAGAAATTGAGATGTCAATTTTTGGAGATTATACAATGGGATACAGGCATCTACATCACACAATCCAAATACATCAAAGAAGTGTTGAAGATATTCAAGATGGATGAATCCAAACCAGTTGGAACACCTATGGAAACGAGATGAAAATTGACAAAGGAAGACAAGAAACCCAAGGTAAATCAAACCTTATACAGATCTATGATTGGAAAACTAATGTATGTTGTACATACAAGACCAGATATAGTACATTCAGTTGGTATAGTTGCAATATTCTCTTCTAATCCCAAGGAATCACACATGACTGTTGTCAAGAGAATTCAAACATATCTGAAGAATACCAAAGACTATGGCTTGTGGTATAATAAACAAGGAAAATTTGAGCTACAAGTTAATACCGATGTTGATTGGGCTAGAAACATAAATGATAGAAAGAGCACAACAAGAGGAAATTTTTTTATGGGTGACAGACTTGTCACAAGGATAAGTAAAAACCAAGGATGCATATCTCAATCAACTGCAGAAGAATAATATGTGGCTACTACTGCAAATTGCTATAACATTGCATGGATCAAGCAATTATTGAAAGGTATGAACATGGAAATTTGTGAACTAGTAATTATCTATTTTGATAATAATAGGGCAATAAACATCTCAAAGAAATTTGTAATGCATGCTAAGACAAAGAACATAACAATTAGGTATCATTACTTGAGGGAACAAGTACAAGAGAAAGAGGTGATACTGGAATATGTACAATACAAAGAATAATTAGCAGACATATTCACAAAGCCAGTACCAAAAGATACATTTGAGTACCTAAGGAATAGACTAGGGGTCCAACCCTTGTCTACTGGTCACTAAGCTGACTTGGAGGCTGTATGAGCCTACACATTATCAGAAGATCAATCATGTTGATGCAAGCTAAGAATGGACTGCAATGATATATCAGTAGACAGAAAGGTTCTCATTCACACCGAACACTAGAGAAATTTTTGGCTACTACAGAGCTATATTACTGATGGAGAGGAAACTCAAGGAATATATTAGGGAGAGAGATATTATATGTTTGGCATTGATCTCAAAGGGATAGATTATATCCATATGAAATATCTCTGATGATCATCCAAAGGAAGAGAAAAGAAATATCCATCAGGGGGAGGAACAGTCAAAGGGAGAGAAAGATTCAAAGAAACAACCATCCATCAAAGGGAGAGAATTGAAAATTTTTCATTGCATATCTATCTAGATAAGGGAGAAGAAATTATAAAAGAAAGGGAGAGATAGAATTACTACATCTATCCAGTGAAGGGAATGAATAAAGAAAGCACTCTGCAAGAAACAAATCTAGGCTAGAAGAGCTTATCGAGAGTCAGATATTTATATTGGCAATATTTTGGTATGATATGGCATGTTTCACATTACATATTTCATATTGAGAAGATAGTATGTTTCCATCAATACAAAAGGAAGAGATTGATGAACTATAACTGATTGAATGTTTGAAGATGACAAGTTGATTACCACCGAGCTACAGAAAGTAAATGCAAGACATTAAGTGAGTTAATGTATTATATTTTCATTGATTTCAACTTGATATAATCTGATTGGTAATATACATATTTTCATAGACTTCAAGAAACCAAAGAGATAAATTTTATGTTATAAGGAAACATAAAAAGCCAATGTACACCGAGTGACAGTAAACACTAACAAAAAATGCAAACTGATGGATAGAGAACCCCACGCAGTCAAAGTATATGCCAAGCACCACAACCCTGAGCATAACTGAAGTGAACCTCGAGTAGTTCACAGTGTTGACTAATAGGTAGTGTTGATTCCTGAGGATAACTGGAGTCAATGACGAAGAAAACTAAGAGTCGATCACCGATCAAGCCTAGAGTTAGCAAATGACAAAAGACTTAGCTGGAAGGAGCTAAATATAGAGTTAACAGATTGATTGATTTGTTTTTATTGACTAGTTGAACTAAAGATTTAAAGCTAGTTTTATTTCCAGTTGTCAAGGAGAAATCTATGGGATAAAAATAAAGCAAAGCTTTAAAGATTAAAGCTATGCATGGCGAGACTTGTGGATAAGGAAAAAATCTAAGAATCTATGCCAAGAACAAGAAAGACAAGGAGATGAAATGGTGAAATCATGTCTATATAAAGAGACAAGTGATTCATTATGAATAGAGGAATGTTGAATATATTAAGGTCAAGATAGAAGTTTTCATGCAGATATGATCATATAGGTTGAAGAACAGAGCCAAGAATTGTGTAGACACCGAGCAACAAAGAAGAAACAACATTCACTGAGTAGAAAGAAGGGGAGCAAAGGAAGTGAACAGCATATGGATTAGAAGAGGTTTATGATCTTACAATAGATCTGAAAATCTGCAAAGTAAAGTTGTATTAATGAATAGATTATTTATTTTTTTAGTTTAACCATTGATTCATAAAATCTCTTAACCGAGTGGGATTTAACCATCCTTATTATATTGAGATACATCCTAAGAAGTATCAAAAGGTTTTCATGTTGACAACATAGTGAATGCTAGGTCAAGCAATAAACAATTAGTTTTAAATCCTCTAACAAGGGCACACTTAACAGTATGTTTGTAACCTTTAACAGGGTTGGCTCTTTAGTGATCTCACTTTAGAAGAGTTAAAATTTTGGGTTACCGGTCCCAAGTGGTTTTTCCCTTAACAGGGTTTCCACGTTAAAAATCCATGTCTCAAATGTGTATATGGTTCATTGCTTTGATGTTTTTCTTTACACATTACTAAAAGAGGATTCATCGGTAAACACTAAGTTTTAATTGTTTCTATTAGGTAATGTTAAGAAAAGGATAAACAGTATATTCACCGAGCAGTATAAATTTGATAGAATTACTTTAAGGCATACATCTTGTAGGATTGAATGGTAACTAAGGATATTATATTTTGGATATATGTTTTGATTAGATTATTTGATTATTATTTGAGGGCACTTATTCACCCCGCTCTTAGTTATTCTAACATATTCAACCCATTCTAGACATATCATAAAATAGTTGAGACTTTCAAAGATATTTAGGAAGTCCCTTATTTTATTATTCCAAGTGTATAAAGCATTCATCATTTGGTAGTTCATTAATCTTGACTTTAAAAAAAACTCCAAAGTCTACCATTTTTTTCTATTTTTTCTAGGATTACCTCTATATTTTTTAGGTGGATATATAATGGCATTGAATTCCCCACCAACAATGTATCTATAATCCTTATTTTTCTCCATAAAATACCCTATCACACACCAAGTACTTTCCTTCTCATTTATTTGTGTGCGTCGTATACACACAGTTTTATAAATATTTCATTCAATAAGATGTATGTTATAGCCACAATCCAATTTGGGTGGGATCCTAGAACCGTCCCTCACATTTCCTTTTCTTTTCACAAGATCACTATACCACCTGCTACACCATTTGATCTTTGGAAAAACCCTATTCACCATTTGCAATTGGCTATAAGTTTCTCTCAATCTTCTTTTGACAATTTTATTTCTTGAAAAACTACAATGTCCCATCCATTTGCATAATTTGATGCTTAATTAAGCATCCTTTTTTAGGGGCACCAATGTCCTTGACATTCTAGACAACAACCTTCATTGCTTCCCAAGGGAGGACTCTCCTCCCTTGGTACTTGAAAGAAATTTTCTAATAGTGCCATAGTTCATTTCTAATGCCTCCTCTCCTCTCAATTGTTTCAAATATTACCTTCCTTTTCTATTCTTCCAATGATATACTTTTAATAGATTCAGGGCCTTTTCTATAGTTTGGGAAATGAACCTTTGATCTATTATATCTAGATCATCTCTCGTTCCTTGATCAGAGTCATCCATAGTTAATAATCCTTCCTCAATGGTACCCCCTTTGATCTCATTTCCTGATTCAATTTGTAGCGATGTGGGAATTTTTGGTATTGCATAAGTCATCCATCCTTCATTCTTCCTTTCCTTCAATTGCTCTTCCTTCTTACCAGTCAAAGCGTCTCCCAACTAGATCCTGTTGAGGTTTCTAATTCTCTAAAAAAAAAATTATTTGGGATTTTTATCACATACAGATTCTATATGGTTTCTCAATCTACAATTCAAACAAAATTTATTTTCCTCCTCTACTTCTATTTCCTATTGTCATTTTCCCCACTAACCAATAAAGTGATTTGATTAGGAACTTTTCACACAGCCACAATTTGTCTCCACATATATTTTCCTAGATCACCTTCCAACAGATCTATGCCGAAATCAATTAGGGTTCTAAGAGTCTTTCCTATTGTTTCGAGACATTCTTTAGCCCAATATTCCATGGTATAGCCTAATCCATACATGTTTATCATATGGATTTATTCTTATGCATTCTTTGATTTTATCTCTACTAAGTGTTTATTTTAATCAAGAAATGGATCAAGATTAATTAGAACAAAGAACTAATTCTAAAATTCGTGCCAAATGTGAAATTCAAAGCATTATATTAATAAGTTGAGGAGGAAAAATAATTTGGAGGGGGTGTGTTAATTTATAATGATATTTCTATTATTATACAATAGTAAACTAATAAAATAGGAAAAGATAAGAAAAACAAAATTATTATTAGGTGTGTTAATTTATAATGATATTTCTATTATTAGAATTAATATATTAATAAAGTTATACAATAATAAAATAATAAAATAAAGAAAAAAACAAACAAACAAACAAATTTATTATTATTTTTTTTTACTTGAAAGAAAAAATTTGTTTTTTAAACTTTTATAGAAATTACTAATTTCTTCAGAGAATAAAGTGGGTTTTGTTTTCTATATTTAGAAGTAGTAGTTTATTTCTATGACTAATTAAACATTTAAACACTTACTTTGGCTTAAGACAATAAAGATATAGAAAACAACTTCTACTAAATATAGAAAAAACATACTTTATTCTTTGAAGAAATAAGTAATTTCTTTAAAAGATTTATAATAAAAAAAATCAAAAAATCAAAAAATAATAATGATAATTTATTTTGTTTTTTTTGTTTTTTCCTTGTTTTACTGTTTTATTTTTGTATAACTTTATTTATATATTAATTGTAATAATAGAAATACTATTATATATTAACACAACTAATAATAAATTTTTTATTTTTTATTTTTTCCTGTTTTATTGTTTTACTATTGTATAAACTATATTATCATTATAAATTAACACACCCCTTCAAAATTATTTTTCCTCCTCGACCTATAAATATAATTCTTTGATTTTCAGATATAGGGATATGGCAACCATGAAAGTTTCTGTTGCAATGCAGTTGTTTACTATTGTTTTGGTAATGCTTACTTTCACTACAGTTCTCTGTAAAGCTATTCGAAATCCGAGACCTGGAGTAATATGCGACGGGTCCAACAATACTAATAATAGCAGCGTATGTGAAGGGACTAAATTCTCAAATGTTTCAAAGGCAGCGTCAAGTTCTTCCTCTTCGTCGCGTGGATCCTCGTACGGAGGATCTTCTGCCACTTCAGGTTATTATTATTATTGTGGCAATTTTTGTAACTCGTACATCTGTAAAGGCTACGTTTCTCGTTTTCTTCTGCACCTCATTTGTTTTCATTCCTTTCAGCTTTTGAAAGGCTTTCACTTTAAATCTGTAATTAGGCCTTCGAAATGTTTGAATTCCATCAAATCTTGGCCCCTTTTTATATTTTCAATAAATATGTCTATTGTAAAGAAATTTGTACAATCTGGGCCGCACTACTGTTTCAATGTTTTTATGATTGTTACGGTGCTTAATGTCTTTTAATGCGACATTAAGTGAAATACCATGTTCTCCATATTTCTTTTTTTTCTTTAGATATTAAATAATATATTTTATTATAAGAGAAAAAGCACTTACATTTAATTGAAAGAGCATTAACCGACTATCTTTTTTATGTTACGGTTACGTTTCCATCTATACATGTAAAAATACATGCATGGCCACTTGCCCGCGCGCACAGACCCAAAAATTCTCTGATAGACCCTTGGCCCAGCATTTCTTGAAAGTTTTTACAAGTGTGATTGCGTAGGTCTTAAGAAACCTCTGTATTCAATATTTTTTTAACTGGGTATCATAACGCAGAACTAGACAGCCGGTCATGAATCAAGAAATGCATTTTTAGGGTTTACTCAAACACATGTTATGATGAAAACTTCTCTGACTTATTCAATGTTGATTATCCTGTTGATCGCAGAGGCGTTGTTGGTGACCTCTGAGTCTGTTAGAACAAAACTCAGCAGTCTGGATAAGCACATCAAGGGAGTTGTATCGTCTCAAAATAATTCAGCGCTATTTTCCTCACATTATAGAGGGGTTATGGTGAGACTTCCTTCAGTAATGAAAAAGAAGAGGAGCAACAATAAAAAGAAGAAGTCACCTGGGAGTACAAATCATCATCATAACAGCAATAGAGTATCTCAAGAGACCTACGGAAATCGTGCAATTTTGTACATGTTATTACCGTTTTTAACATTTCTTTTCAGCTGTGCAAACGGGGGCATTTGGTTTGCATTTGGTTTTGATTGTTGGACTTTTAGTGGGAGATTTCAAATATATTTAGGGTTCAATCGTTTGCTCGGTCTAGAGAGAGTGGTATCTCAATTTTAATGGAGATTTTAGAGTTCTAAGGCGATCAGCAAATAAGAAGCTCATTAAATGTAATGTTGGATATGGTGTGTGATGCAGAAAATAAATGTTCGATGCCTTAATTTTGGCTAAGAATACACAGAGAATACATTTATTTGATGTTTATTTCCATTCCGTTGACGATGGTCAAGAATACACTTTTGTATGGGAAAACTGTTAATGCATAATTTATATGTATTATGATACTGGTGTATTTTTTAAATATTATATTTAATGTTCAAATTTGTCCATTCTGTACAGATTATTCTTTCAGCAGTTCCTTCTGCTTTTAAGCTTTTTAAAAATGTTGCATGAGAAATTTAAAATATATATATATATATATATATATATTTGCCCTATTGAATGTATAGGATACAAGATAATATAAAATATTGCAGCAGCACTAACCAATATCAATGTATTTCTTACAACAATGTATTTAAGAAAAACAAAGGACATACAATTGTTTTTTCATACTGGAGATACAGGCAAGCAACAACTTATTCCACTTCAGATTCTTAGTTTCAATGAAAATAATTTTCTATTTATAAGTATTGAGATTGATACATTGATTGCACCGAGAGGCGTTCTACAGTGAAAGTAACAAAGGAAAAAATTTCACCATTTAATTGACGCACATTTGCATGAGTTGAGTTGGTAGTGGTGAGGGGTGAATAAAGCTTGTGGCGCATAAAACCAAGGGAGCCGTCGTTGAGGGAGTGGTGGAATAAACTGGTACGTAGCCCATGAGTTTAGCCGTAACAATTCAAGGTCGTGACTCCTAAATAGCAACAGGGCCTTCCGACTTTCATGTTTAGGACCATCAATCTGACGTAAGCCCTTTTGGTTTGTACTGTATTTCGGCATTCAGGTTTTTTTTTTAAAATAACAATCCATAACACATTGCTAAGTTCCATAGGTTCAATTATTAAAAATTTTAAGATTCCTTACATATTAAATCATACTCTATTTAAAAAATTTCATTTATAAACTAACTATATATTTTAAAACAATCTTATTAAGCAATGATATGATTTGAATCTCATCTTTCATATGATAATCTTTCTGCTTATTAATAATATGATTTGAAATCTTATCTTTCATATGATAATCTGCCTGATATTTTGATTGGAAATTCTTAGAGATTAAATAATGATTCTTGAGGACTGTGTTGATGAACTTCAAATAATTCTATTTGTAAAATAACATGCTACACTTCATAGATTGAGTTGCGCAATGCATGTAATCGGAAAAGGTAGAAGACTTAGGAAGACATAAAAAACAATGCTATATTATTATAAGTGTAGGTGAATTATATACTAAGAGCAACAGTGGACCTGGTGAATTTTATATTAAAGGGACGGGAATAGAAGGTACTGACAATGTACACTAAGCTAGCTATAGAAATCTTGTATCAACAAAAAATAATAATAGATATCCGCACCAAAGTTTATAATAGATATTAGCACCAAAGTTTAAAAGTCGTGAAACTTTACAATGTAGACCACCAATAGATATCAACACCAAAGCTCAAAAGTCATGAAACTTTACAATGTAGATCACCATATAATGTAGACCATCATATATTATAAAAAATAATAGATATCAGCACCAAAGTTCAAAAGCCATGAAAGTCCATATAATGTAGACCATCATATAATATCAAAAATAATAGATATCAGCACCAAAGTTCAAAAGCCATGAAAGTCTACAAGGTAGAAGAAAAATCTACAATGTAGACCGCCATATAATGTAGACCATCATATAATATCCAAAATAATAGATATCAGCACCAAAATTCAAAAGGCATGAAAGTCCATATAATGTAGACCATCATATAATATAAAAAATAATAGATATCAGCACTAAAGTTCAAAAGCCATGAAAGTCTACAATGTAGACTAAGCTAGCTATAGAAATCCTATATCAACAAAAAATAATAGATATCAGCACCAAAGTTCAAAAGTCATGAAACTTTACAATGTAGACCACCATATAATGTAGATCATCATATAATATAAAAAAAATAATAGATATCAACATCAAAGTTTAAAATCCATGAAAGTCTACAATGTAGCCGGCCATATAATGTAGACCACCATACAGTATAATGTAACAACACAATTACAAGTTATTTTACAATCAGGTCTTGAGAATTGATACAAGCAAAATTACAACATAAGCTAAGCTCTGAAAAAACATAAAACTACCCATGCTAAAGCTCATAAGCCAAATAAATTTACATTATGTAATAAGCTGTACTAAAATCATGTGTCAAAAAATTATTACCATGTTTTATATGATAAAATCATTTTAAAATTTAATCCATAAAGTATAATGACACCCTATATCAACAAAAATAACAAGTTACCCACATCAAAGTCCATAAATAAGAAACATCTACTTTACAGTGGACAATCAAAGAGTGAGATCCCATATAAACACAATTACAATCTATCTCCATAAAAATTTCATAAGCTAAAGACCCTCTTTAGTGTAAACTAGGCTACATGGTTAGATTTTCTATCAACAAAACTACATGATTTTTAAACAAAAAGCATAAGGTAGAGAGATTAAAGAAAGCACAAAAGTTAAAAATTGTATAGTCAAAAAATGAAAGCACTTCCATGCTAGACTGGCTTAGCCTTCCGAGTAAGTGGTTTGGGGTCATATCAAGCACCTCGAATGGGTTCCTGACTTAGATCTAGCTTTTTCCCCCTGTTCTACCCCATTTCCACTTTTTCCAACCTATTTCTGGCATGCTAGACTGAAAAACTGGGACTTTGACCTCAGGGTCAAGGTCGACCCTTTTGGGTCAAGGTTGACCTCAACCTTGACGTAGGTCACAATCAACCTTTTCCAGGCCTGGCATTCAATTTTCTGAATTCTAGGGTTTCTGGATGTCGTTCTTTGGAAAAAGTTAATTCTCACTTTCGGGTTAGCTGTTTCGGTCTTCGGAACAACAAATCCTAAATTATATTTAATATAGGTCCTCTTCTAGGGGCATGGGTCCAATTAGAATTTAATTCTCCTATGTTAGCCTCTCTAGAGGATTGTGTCATGGTTTCATATAAAAGGAAGCTTTCTCCTCTCATTTTCTCTAACCATAAGCAAAGACAAGACTAAGCATCATTGCAAGAACTTTTGTGACTTGAAGAGTGACATCCAAAGGTGACGAAGCAAGATTTGAAGCAAGCCAAGTATCCATTGAAGCATTCATCCATTCTCAAGAACTTCTCAAGTACTCATTTTCATCAAGGAGATCCATTGGTGGCCATTGAAGGATTCAAGCTCCATGGAGCCCTCTTGTTGAATATTTCTCCATCCACATTCCTCCCAGCCTCATTATATTCAGAACCCATTCAAGATTGGTGTTGAAGATCTACAAGCAATTGATTGAAGATATCCTACATTCTACATTCTACATTCTACATTCTACATTCTACATCCTTTTTGGTGCATACATACTTGTGGATTCATGGATTCGAATCCGCCACAAGGACTTCTACAAGAAAGGTGAATTTGTTTATTTACCTTTTTAACATGTGAAATTTCAATTATATTTTGAGGTTAATTCCAAAACCAGGGTTTGACAAAGGCAAACCTTTGTCCCCAACAAACAATCCATTTTTCCTATAGATACAAGTTCGGAATAGTAGATCAAAGTACAGATCTGGATACCATTTTTGGCAAACTTCTGGGATCCAAAAATAGAATTTTAGTCTAAGACTTTTTAGGTCAATTCTGCCCTAGGGTGCAATCACCAATTCTGGGTCAATGGTGATATTGACTTGAGGGTACAAATCAGATCTGTGTCAGAACAGAAAAAGATTTCTGGGTTTTGTTCATCCTTGCGTTTCTATTATAGATCCAGTCTTGGATTTTCTAGAAACTCAACACAAGCTTTAGAAAACAACATTCTCCAAATCTGCAATATTTCAAAGTTAGTACGTTTCTCCTATTCAATTCAATAAAAGTTATCAATCTATCTAAATCTATTTTTCATTCAAATCAACAAAATGGGTACTTAAGATCTTCCTTCTTTATTCTTGCTTCCAAATGGTTGATTCATTTATGCATTGATCCTTCCTTTTGGGTTAATCAATTTGGATCTTTCATTTGCATATCTAAGGATAGAAGGAGAGCATTTTATTTATTGGAGTTGATGAAAAATATCAACCCACAGCTCCCAAGAATCACCTGCATGCAAACCTGTCACAGAAAGAGAGAAGCAAAAAAGCTATGGAGGCCAAAAATCACATATTGATGGAAGAGGAAACATATTGTGCAAACATCCTTAATTAATTAATAACCATTGAATTTAATAATTTACAAAGAGGGAATCCTTATAAAAGGATACCGAAACCCTAAATGGGAAACCCTAAAGGGAAAATCTAGGTTGCATAATAATAATTAATAAAAGAATTAATTATTAAATTCCTAAAGTTTAGCTTAAGTAAAAGAGAGATAATAAGTGACTTAATAATTAAATCAATATGATTTAATTAATAAGTGGAAT
>MU227769.1:1159923-1174410 GCA_018584345.1 Thuja plicata
TAATAAAAGAATTAATTATTAAATGCCTAAAGTTTAGCTTAAGTAAAAGAGAGATAATAAGTGACTTAATAATTAAATCAATATGATTTAATTAATAAGTGGAATCACTTTATTACTCTAACATTATTTACCCCCATAACATATTTAAATGTAATATCTTTTATGTTACATAATCCACTTTCATAAAACCTACATTTTAGATGTTACATTTTGTTGAACCCGCGATAGACAACTCTTTCTTTTTGGTGTTAGATTTACATCTTTTATGCTAGATATTGCATGCATATTAGATTAGCCTTCTTTTATGTTCTTGCATTTACATTTCAAAAATTAAAATCAACCTCTTTATTTCCTAAATTAGTTCATTTGCATTACATTGGTGTATGAGGTTTACCACTTCTAGTCCTACTTATAGTACCTGATTAGAAGAAGTCATAGACTCATGGGTTTCTTTGATCCTGAATCTTCCTCTCCTTTCCTTAGGATCCCAGATGACAATTTAATCACTCATGATTCCAATCCTTCTATGGAGCATAACTCTTCTCACTCATCTCATGATGAGCAAGATGCTTAAAGAGTTCCTCCTAAACAAGTGCAAAAACTTTCAACCGAACTTGATAAAATGGGAAATTAGCTTATTCAAGAAAACCATAATCAATATTCCATCCAAGCTATAGAGGCTCTTAATAAATTCCTTAGTGATAGTGACCAAGATATTAATCTCTTGTGTGATATCACTCGTATTGTACATTTGAATGTTAAACCTTTAGCACAAGAGGCTCAAGATCTAGGATTCAGTCCTCCTATCAACAATTGGGGACCTTCTTCTATTCCTTTACCTACCATTCCTACTTATACTCCTCCTTTGATGACTACGTCTCTCCTAGTGTCATCTATTCCTGTGAGTGTTCCACCGATATCTCTACCTACCTCACAACCTTCATATCATAGTGTGCCTTTAACTTATTCAAATCCCCTTCCAACTATGGTTCCAAGCATTCCACCGGTTGTGTCTTCCATTCCTACCACTTCCTACACATTTCCTAGCGTTCCTAGTATTTCTATGCCACCTATGTCTTCTAATGATTCCACAATTATTAGTTTGGCTCAAACTGTGTCATCTTTACAACAACAACTTGTATCCTTAACTCAATCTAAGTTTGGCATTCCTACATGTGACATGGGTAGTCCTTTATCCTTAGACATTATTCATGCTATTGTTCCTCAACAAGACGATGTGCCTCATCTTGAGAATTACAATGATAAAGGCGATCTTGTTACTCATGTTAAAAAAATTCAAATCCTTTGTAAAGATTATTCTCATGACCATAGGATTTTAGCTAAACTGTTTGCTAGGACCTTTTGTGATAAGGCATTACAATGTTGTTGTTCTCTACCTCCTTATTCTATTTATTCTTTTCCTAAACTTGCTAATACCTTTATCCAACAATTTCAAAATAACATCGGTCTGGATGTTTCCTTAACTGATTTAATACATTGTAAACAAAATATTAAGGAAAAATTGATTGATTTCATTGGTAGATTTAAGCATTTGTATGCTGAGATTTCTTATCCTATTCCCAATATTGATATTAACCATATGTTTATTTAAAATTTTTAAAATAATATTAGAGATAAGATTGTGCTTACTGAATTTACCTCTTTTCATCAACTTTGTGTAGCATTTCATCATTATCAATTACAAGTGAGTCAATTTGAGAGAAACACTCCTATGGCTCCTATTCAAGTTGATAAGAGTGACACTGCTCCTAATCCTAATAAATTTCAGAAACCTAACAACTACATCAAGATTAATAAATAAACGAATGCAGTTGCTGATCAAGTTGTTGTTGCATCTCATAAGCCACTTCTGCATCCACTGCTTTTTGTATGAATCGTACATTTACTCCTCTCTCTGAATCTTTACATTCCATTATGAGTAGGTTATTAAGTGCTAATATGATTACCTTGCCTCGTATTTGACCTCTCCTTCCCAGCACAATAGCTTCAAAATCTTTTGATATTAAAGCTTTTTTCCAATAACATCGCCAGAATGGCCACGATACTAAAAAAATTTATTCTCTAAAGCATAAATTTCAAGACTTAATCGATTCTAATTCTTTATCTGTTGATAATTTTGATGGTATGTCTCTCCTCCTAATCAAAACCTTCAAATCTATATGAATTCTTTACCTACACATGATACTAATACCATCGCTCAACCATCTTCTGTGGATATTGTTTATGATTTGAAGATGGATGATCTTAATCACATTGTTAATCATGTGGAGTGTGTTTATTCTTCTCATCCTACTATTCAAGATCCTTCACCTCTACCTCAACTTTAGGTTCCACCTAAACCACAGAAACAAACTAAGGATAAGCGACCTCAGGAACTTTCAATTACCTTTGATGATTCTGAGATTATTAAAGCTCCCAATGGTCCCCTTTATATTTATGCTAGGATTGCTAAGCTACCCACATGTGGTTGTCTTGTTGATCCCACATCTTTAATAAATGTTATTACCGAGGAAAATATTTTTATGAAAAACCTACAACATGATTGTTATGATCCATCGGATGCATGGATCCAAACTTACAATGGTTTTCTCTATCCTGCACTTGGTTCTATTAACTTTCATGTTGAACTTTGTGGCAAGGTTATAAATAATACCATCATTGTTGTTCCTACTTCTGATCAATTTTGTGTCAAATTTGGTTTGCCTTGGATAAATCTCTGCATGCTATTGCATCTCCTATTCATAAATATCTTGAGTTCATTCATAACGGAGAAGTAAAAAAGATTAATCATAGTTTGTATCAACCTTCTAGGCCTAGAGATAGTGCTACTCTTGATTTATTTTGGCCTTCATTACCTAATTCATGTCCTCCTCACGCGACAACCTTTTTTGTTCATATCAAGCCTATAAACATCACAAGATAGTCAAGTTAAGCATGCATTGGATAGATCTTAACCATGGTCTTTTTCCCACTCCTTCTATACCTCCTTTATCCATTACTGCTAACTCTATTACTCAACTTCCCAGTCTCAGCCTACTGTAAATCTTACCAATCCTCATGTTGAACCTATGAAGGAACCATTTGTTATTCCTCCTAGTTCTCCATATGTGTCAAACAAAGAAAAGTGTAATAAATATTCTAATGAACATCATAAGAATCATTGAGCTAGTGCTAGGGCCCATTCTTCTATTCTTCAAAATACTTTACCTTGTTTTGACCAACCTATGCCTGATGTGTTGGAAGAAGTTAATATTCATAATGATGTTAATATGAATGAATATGATGATCCTATTCACATCTTAGATCCCATTTTAATTAATCTTGATGAGGAGGATACTCTAGATTATCCTATTGATCTTAGTAATGAATATGAGACCATTCATCTTAACACTGATTTACCTCATATGCTTTCAACTCAATTGACCATTACACCTAGTATCGAGCAATGCGATTCTCAAGAGGATCCTTGTTTGGAACTGGCTATTATTCCTACTATATTGGATATATTTCCTCTTGTGGGTTTCCCACCTTCCCTAAATGATATCAACCGAGATGGGGAGAGTAGGTGATGTGCCTGATTGGCTTATCCTTCATGGTAGCCATTTTTGTGTTTGCATGTTGTACTGTGCTTCTCCCGTAATGTGTTTGCTAAATGTTTGTTAGACTCTTTTATACGACCCTTGTTAATTTGTTGGTGCAAGGTGATAAAGGAATCAAACCTATTTTATAGTTCCTCTATATGCATCTCTATTCTTCTATATGTTGTTTTCATGTTATGTTGTACTTGTTCTATTGTTCATGAATGTTTTCCTTGTGTAGTCTGCTTGGATCTGCGACATGGTAGAACTGATTCTTTTTGGTCTCCATGTTGTGGTCTGAAAAGACTCTTCTTCGTAACTCTTGCATTTTCTTTCCTCCATTGTGATTGTATTCCTACTTTCTTTGGGGAATGATGTCAATTCATTTGCAATAATATCATATATATATATATATACATATTATCCTATGATCATACTGACCCCATAGTAGGTAGATCCCTTTTGTGTAATTTGTATGTTTCTATGATATTTCCCTTGAGTTGTCTTCTTTTGGGGGCATCTCATAGTGGAAATGTAATCAGTAGAGTTTTTTATGTTTTTGTTCAAGCCATTTCACCTGTTAAAGTGTTAGCAATGACTTTAACATGGGGGCATATGCTCTACTCACTTTTTGCACACACGCACATTCAAATTATTTTCAAACTTAAAATTTTTTCCCTTTATGGATTAAAGACTAATCATTAAAGCATGGAAATTTTACTTTTTAGAATCTCTTGATCCCTCCAGTTTAAATTTACATGGATCTCTTGATCCCTCCAGTTTTAATTACAATGTTTTGATCCCTTAAGATCAGAAGGTGTCCTTAAGAATAGATCTCCCTGATGGGTTGACTAGTGAGTAGCCACATTCACTAGGGGGTTTAACCCCATATTTCCAGTTGCACTGTTTCCTTGTGTGGTTCACAGTGGGACATAAGTTCTCATTGGGTGAGGTAACCACACCCTCTCTCTTTCTCCTTAACTGGTGATGTCTCTCTTATCTTGATCTTAGGGTTGATAAAGACTTAAGTCCCTTGGGGGATTTAGGATTCCTTTGTCCCTTTTTAATTCTAATAAGATTATCTATTCTTTATGATCTTCTTTACCAAGAGTTTGTGTCGAGTCCATACTCTTGCTAAAGTGGGGGCTAAATGTATAGTCGAAAGATGGAAGCACTTCCATGGTAGACTGGTTTAGCCTTCAGAGTAAGTGGTTTGGGATCATGTCAAATGCCTTGAATGGGTTCTTGACTTAGATCTAGCTTTTTCCCCCTATTCTGCCCCATTTCCACTATTTCCAACCTATTTGTTGCACCCCAGACTGAAAAATAGGGACTTTGACATCAGGGTCAAGGTCAACCTCGACCTTGACCTAGGTCAAGGTCAACCTCAACCTTGACATAGTTCAGGGCTGACCTTGACCTTGACCTAGTTCAAGGTCAACCTCAACTTAGACCTAGGTCACAATCAAACTTTTCCAGGCTCGGGGTTCAATTTCCAAAACTCTAGGGTTTTCGGATGTTGGTCTTTTGAAAAAGTTAATTCCCGCTTTTGGGTCAGCTATTTCGGTCATTGGAACAAAAAATCCTAAATTATATTTAATATAAGTCCTCTTCTAGTGGCATGGGTCCAATTAGAATTTAATTCTCCTATGTCAGCCTCTCTAGAGGATTGTGCCCTAGTTTCATATAAAAGGAAGCTTTCTCCTCTCATTTTCTCTAACCATAAGCAAAGATAAGACTAAGAATAATTGCAAGAATGTTCAAGACTTGAAGAGTGAGATCCAAAGGGGAAGAAGCAATATTTGAATAAATACAAGTAGCCATTGAAGCACTCATCCATTCTCAAGCACTCATTTTCATCAAGGAGATCCATTGGTGGCCATTGAAGGATTCAAGCTCCATGGAGCCCTCTTGTTCAATATTTCTCCATCCATATTCCTCCAAGCCTCTTTCTATTCAAAACCCATTCAAGATTGGTGTTTAAGATCTACAAACAATTTATTGAAGACATCCTACATTCTACATTCTACATCCTTTTTGGCGCATACATACTTGTGGATTCACAGATTCGAATCCACCACAAGGACTTCTACAAGCAAGGTGAATTTTTTTATTTACTTTGTTTTACCTATGAAATTTCAATTATACTTTGAGGTTAATTCCAAAATTGGGGTTTGACCAAGGAAAACCCCTCCCCCCAACAAACAATCCATTTTTCTTGCAGATATAGGTTCAGAACAGCAGATTGGAGTACAGATCTGGATGAACATTTTTAGAAAACTTCTGGGATCCGAAAACAAAATTTTAGTCTGGAAATTTTTAGGTCGATTCTGCCCTAGGGTGCAATCAGAAAATATGGGTCAATAGTGACATTGACTTGAGGTTAAAAATTAGAACTGTGGTAGAATAGAACAAATTTTATGGGTTTTTTTCATCTCTGTCTTTCTATTCCAGATCTGGTCTCATATTTTCCAGAAACTCAACATTAGGCTTCAGAAAATAGCATTCTTCAAATATAAAATATTTCAAGGTTAGTATATTTATCCTATTCAATTCAATTGAGGTTATCAATCTATCTAAATCTATTTCACATACAAATCAACAAAATGGGTACTTAAGATCTTCCTTCTTTAATCTTGTTTCCAAATGGTTGATTTATTTATGTATTGATCCTTCATTTTGGGTTAATCAATTTGGATCTTTCATTTGCATATCTAAGGATAGAAGGAGAGCATTTTATTTACCCCCATAACATATTTAAATGTAATTTCTTTTATGTTAAATAGCCCACTTTCATAAACCTTGCATTTTAGATATTACAAAAACATGTTCGAAATGGAAAGTTAAATGATCGACAATCCATACTCGAGTTTTTAGGTCTTCAAACAATAGTGTGGCCATTTAGAGGAAGAAAATAGAGAGAAGACCATGGGATGGTTATTGGTATAATTATTTCATGGATTTGTCCTCGATATGCAAGTTTTAAAATGCACAAATTGCCTCTCACTGGAAAATGTGAGGTTGGCCCTAAAATATTGTTGGTAGTTAACATTTTGCATCAGCTACAATTACAGTACTAGTATTTAACCATTCAATAGATTTAAAATCTCCTCTAGATGGGTATGGATAGAAAAGGTTTTTAATGTAAAATGACCTCTAGATTGGCATGGACACAAAATGTTTTTGATGTAAAATATTTTTGGGTGTTAAGCTTGTATTTAGTTTTCCAAACTGATTATTGCATCTCTTATTTATGTATTGTCTTGTTGTGACTTTTTAATCAATACAAAGTTTTTTCTCCATCTCCATTTTATTCAAATTCATGCTCAACAATGGTATTAGAGCACAAGAACTAAACATAAAAAATTTCAAACGTTGGATAAATCCACAAAAGTAGTAAATTGATTCAGGTAAGATAAATTTGTTTTATTTAACAAAGATTATTTACTTTTCATTGCTTTGAATTTTCAAACCATGCAAATTCTGTACATTTTTATTTTTAATGCATAATGTGATCATATAAATGACTTTAAGGAAACATTGACTAGAAAAGATACTTGGATATAATAGCATACAAATTTTTTAAATACACTCATTTTCATTTATTTGTGGTGTAAAATTTGTGATGGGAATGTCCAATTTGCAACACAAACTAATGTTTAATAAAATGAAATATGGTGATATAAAAATTCAAAAGAATTGGCCTTGATGACAACTTTTGTCAATGGAGATGTGTATAGACAATTATAGGGTTGCACATTTGTTTGGGAAGCCCTTTTCAAATTGAAAGATCTATATGATTCTTGTTTCGAATTAGAGTTCATTAAATTACAATTGAAGTTATTTAATCTTGTATTAAGGCATGGAGATGTCATGAGTTTAGATTCTAAAATTAGATCCATACAATAAGATATAGATGTTGCTAGCGGGAAAGTTGATATCTATCTCACAACCTTCATAAAGGAATTTCATCCAACACATTTTATTTATTTAAAGTCTATTTAAGAAAGTGACCAATTGAAAAACATTATTTTTTATCTATTGGTTGCAAACATAGAAAAATATCAGGACTTTGGAAGGAAAAATGGTAACATTACCTAAAAATATTTCTCTTTCTCAACAAAAAGACAAACCTACAAATAAGATCTCTACAAGAGGTTTTAATAGGAATATAGGAAGAAGTAGAGAACAATGGAAAAATAGGGGAAGAGGGGATTCACATGGAAAAACTCATTCCCAATATGACAATGAAAATGATAGAAAAAATTTACATTGTTAAAGATGTGGTAGAAAAGGTAGTCATCAATATCATGAATGCAAACTCTCATGGAACAATATAAAAAAATTATTTTAAAGAAAAAATAAAACAAACACTCATTAGGATGATAAAACTTCGAGAGCAACCTAGGTTTTGAAAATTAAGAAAAATCAGGTTTTAGAAGGACCAAAACTAAAAGTTTACCTAGGTTGCTTGTGGAAGTGATAATGATTAATATTTTCTTTCTGTTTTAAATATTGTTTAATCTCATTCATTTAATTCTTAATTGTGTGATGCTTACGTCTTACATAGTAGAGTCACACAACATATGACATTTTGACATTATTATTTTGAAATGTTTTATGAAGGGGCTTGTGGAATGATCTATTTGGAAAATAAATCATGTCTCAAGTCAAGTGGAAAAGGAACCATCAACTAAAATTGCCCGATTTTCTTAGTTTTATACTTCATGATGTATTGTCTCTTACTCAATTGCAATGAAATTTTCTATCCATAGTATTAATTTGACAATAAGACCAATCTATTTTTTTAGAAGGTGGGAAATTTGTTGCTAGAAAAAAAATCTAATCATCAAGTTGTATTTATTGGTTTTAAAGATGCAAAATTATTAAAATTCCTTAGTACTTCATCCCTTTCTAGGAGTTTTGTATATCTTACTGAAGGAGTTCAATTATGTCCTAGTCTCTAATGACATTCAAGATTTTGGAATAATAATTATGATAGCATTCATATCATGCAAAATAATGTTTTTGTAGATTTTCATGTGTTTCCTATGATAATTGCAAAATTTTAAGCT
Organism: Thuja plicata; assembly: GCA_018584345.1. NCBI lineage: Eukaryota > Viridiplantae > Streptophyta > Pinopsida > Cupressales > Cupressaceae > Thuja > Thuja plicata. Next base: position 1,168,598 of record MU227769.1, read on the forward strand.
TGTATTGTTGCAAAACAACATAGGAACTCTTTACCTCGATCAACAAATAGAAAATTTTCAACTTAATCACTCTACTTTATGTAGGCCTTTAGTATTCAATTCTATTAGAGGATGTAAGTATTACGTATTTTCCATTTATGATTATAGTTGCATAACTTTGTTTTCTTATAAAAAAATAAAAAAAAGTTTTTTACTTTTAAAAAGCTTCACATTACGATTGAAAATCAAGCACAATATCAAATTATTACACTTCAAATAGATAATGGTGAACAATTCACTTCTATATAATTTCAAGATTATCTTTGTCGAAATGGAATTCAACATCATCTCACTATTCCACATACTCCTCAAATAGATGGTGTTGTTGAATGAATGAATAGAACTATTATGAATATGATTCAAGAAATATTGTGTTTCAAAGGCATCAAGTTCAATTTTTTGGTAGAAGTAGCAAGAACATTAGTTTATCCTTGCAATATATCTCCATCATCTTATCTTTAACTAGGAACTACATATGAAATTTGGAATGGTCATCCTCCACCTTTTTGACATCTTTGGTGCCTTGGCTCCACTTGCTATGCTTTGATTCCTAAATGAAAAATAATTAAGTTGAATAATCAAAGTTGTAAGTGCATTTTTATTAGCCATTTTGAATCTTGATAATCCTATAAGTTTTATGACGAAGTTAACAAAAAATTATTTATTGCACTTGATGTTATATTTTTTAATCTTCAAAAACTGATGCAAATGTTGAATGCTAATAAAAACAAGTTGATAATTTTGTCAAATCTTCTCCCTGGATAGAAAATCCATGTAATTTTTTAAACTTTGGGGTAGAGCCAACTCATTTAGCATCACTTTTGATGGATTCACATATATCCCAGGCTATCCAAACTCAAGACACTCCATTTATAAATTTGAAAGAAGAAACCCCCTCTCATAATGATATTCCCACTCTTCATGAGCCTAAAATTTTAGAGCTATAAGCCATTAATGAAGCTACTAATTAAGAAATGGAAGCAACTATAGTACATTTCAAATCTTCTCATAAGTAGGCTAAAAGACTCCAATACATTTTGAAATATTTTTTATCTGATGAAAAAGGTAAAATTGGTACAACAAGTTCTTACAAAGAAAGGCAACAAGTTTAGTCTAATATTCATAGTAACTTGGACCCTATTGATGAACTATACATTATCATGGACTCAACACCAAATTCTTATTAGAAAGCTAAGAATATTGTTGATAGAGGAGCATTCAGGGTGTAAGAGAAATCTTGCATCACTCAAAAGTATTATCTAGTTGTTTTCTAAATAAGGGCTATCTTTGGGAAGGTTACTATTTTAGTGAAGTTTAATAATTTTAGTAATCTTTCCATTTGAGCACAGATTGTCCCAATTACTTCTCTGGATGTTTATTTTGGGTATATAAGCTTGTTGCTAAAGTTTCATGGCAAGGTGAAGTCTATTTTTTAAGATTTTTTTTTTTTGCGAGGTGGTACAAGAAATTTTGGGCTAAGCAATGCACCAAGCATATTCATGTGGCTCATGAATGAGGTATTGAAATAAATTTTTATTATGTTTGTTATTGTTTACTTCGATGATTTTTTTAATCTTTAGTAAGACATTGGGAGAGAATATAATACATATTTGGTAGGTCTTTGATAAGTTAAGGGAATAAAAGTTGTTGATTAACCTATATAAGTCTAGTTTTATGGATGTATTGGTGTACCCAGGATTTGTTGTCTTGGCAGAGGGCCTAAAAATAGACCTAGAGAAAGTAAAAGCTATCCTTGAATGGCCTACTTCAAGGAGTGCTACCGAGGTGAGATATTTTCATGGTTTGGATACCTTTTACAAAATGTTTATTAGAAATTTTAGTAGTATCTATGGACTCTTAAGTGAAACTATGATGGGTATGTGCAGGATCATGGTATGCTAAAAAGTGGCAATTTGAAAAGAAGTCCTGATTGGTAGACCAATTGAAAAATATCTATAACTTTCAAATGGTATAACATTTTTTAAATATGAAACATGTGTCACATGTTAGTAATAACTGAGAGGGGGGGGTGAATAAGTGGCTTCAAAAATTATCCTTTAAATTGTCCTTATTCTCCTTGATTACCAATAAGTAGTAAAACTATTTACCAATACTCAATAAATATGCAAAGTATACCAATCAATCCAAAAATGCATATGTGAAATGTAAAACAATAAAGTAATAAGCCATATACACATAACACCTGGATTTTAACATGGAAACCCTGTTAAGGGAAAAACCACTGGGACCGGTACCCCAAATTTTCACTCTTCTGAAGTGAGCCCTATTAGGACCCAACACTGTTAAAATTTACAAACACACTGTTAGATGTGACCTGGTTAGAGGATTTTATACATAGAGGTTGTCACTTAGTATCAGGCATCTATTTTCTACCATCCTTGAATCAGCCTCCTTCTTAGACTATCAATAGGCTTTAGGCAAATCTTGCTACCATCCTTGAATCAGCCTCCTTAGATTGTCAATAGGTATCTGGCAAGTCCAATGCTACTTTCATGAATCAAACTTTTTGGCACTCCTTGGGATGTACCTCAATATATAGAAGATTATTAAGTCCTGCTCTATTAAGAGACTTGATGCTTCAATGGTTAAATTGAAAGATAATGAGTTGTTTCTAATGCAACTTGAATTGCAGATTTTCAGATCTATTTAAGTACAATACCTCTCTAATCAATGTATCAATTCAATTCTTTTTTCTCCACATTTTCTTCTCGGTGATGTTGTGCTTCACTGTTTGTCGGTGTTTGTAGAATTCTTTAGCTCTCCTTTAGCTTGATTGATCAGGACTATATGAATTTATCCTTCATTATTTTCTCAAGTCAGCATCCTCTTTCTATTCACTCCCCTTCCCATGTATGTGATTATAGAAATGAATTAAGCTTGTCTCTTATATATACATGATATTCATTATTTCTTGATTCTTGATTCTTGGCATGAACAACAATCCAGCCAATCTAATTTAAAGAATAACCCCTGATTTATCTTGTAGTTATCTTCTTGACAACTGTAAAAATCTTCTTTAAATCAATCACTTAACTCTGGTTGAATAAAACAATGAAAACAACTAGTTAAGTCTATCCTTAAGCTCTGTCAGCTAGATATTTTATCATTTTCTGAACTCTCTATTCTGTTGGTCAACTCTACAGTTAGTCATCGGTGATAACTCCCAGTTCCATTAGTGTGACTCTAGTCAGCTCTAGGATCTCTGTCCATCGGGCATCATTGGGTTTTTCTCGTCAGGAAGCTCTATGTTCAGCTCGTCGGGTATCACTATGATTTTTCTTCATCGGGCAATTCTGTCTTCTGCTCGTAGGGTATCACTATGACTTTTGTTCTTTGCCTTTAGCGATGGTGTGCACTCTGTCGGTGTTGTCTCTCACTTAGTGAATACTTGACTTTATGCATTTTTGAAAGTATAATCTCTGTTCCATTGATTATCTAAAGTGTTTAGAATTATGTACATGACCTTATAGATGATATCAGGTTGACATCAATGACAATGCAAACCATTAACTGATTTAATGTCTTGCATGATCTTTAACTTAACATTATCAAACATTCAATCAGCTACATGTCATCAATATCTCCCATTGGCATTGATGGAAACATACTATATTATCACCCTAAACTATTTTTAATACAACATGAAATACAATTGTTGAGATTCATCAAATTACCAAACAATTTGTTTTGATAACCAATAAAAATGTCTGACTGCCGGTAAGCTCTGTGTTAGCTTAGATTTGATTCTTGTAGCTTTCTGTGTTTCTTGTTCTGATGTGTTGCATCCTTCTCTTGTGTCAATATCCCTCTTTTGATTATTCTTGTTCTTTGATGTCTCTGTCTTTTTTCAGCAACTCTCCCTATGGATATGATCTCTCCCTATTAGAGTAATCTGATAATGGATAATCTTTCTTCTTTTTCTGAAGACTATGGTAATATGGAAACTTTCTCTCCCTTTGACAATAATGCCAAACAAATATCTCACAGATATCTGACATTAATGTCAAGTGATCTTTTCTCATGATCCATTATATTCCTTGAATTTTCCTTATCCATCAGCAACAAATCAATATGATCTGGTGCTCAGTTCTGATATATATCTTTTTGTATATATATGTACCTTTGAAGTTCATCTTGTTTCTTGCATCAACATGATTGATATTTTGATAATATATAGGTTGATGGAGCCTTCAGTCCTTAACTGACTGGTAGATAAGGGTTTGACCCCTAGTCTCTTTCTCAAGTACTCAAATGTACCCTTGGGCAGTGGCTTGGTGAAGATATCAGCCAATTGTTCTTTTGATTGCACATACTCAAGTATCACCTCTTTTTCTTGAACTTGTTCTCTTAAATAAGGATACTTGATTGCAATGTATTTAGTCTTTGCATGCATGACTGGATTTTTGGAAATGTTTATTGCATTGGTGTTATCACAATAGATAATCACTGGTTCTAAGATCTTCATATGCATGCCTTCCAATAGTTGTTTGATCCATGCAATATTTGAGCAATTTGCAGATGCAACAACATACTGTGCTTCTATAGTAGGTTGAGAGATGCATCCTTGCTTCTTATTGATCCATATGACAAGTCTGTCACCCATAAAGAATGCTCCTCCAGTTGTGCTCTTTCGTTCATCAAGATTTCCAGCCCAATCAACATCGGTAAACACCTTTAGTTCAAATTTTCCTTCTCTTCTATACCATAAGCTGAATTCCTTGGTATTCTTCAAATATCTTAGGATTATTTTCATAGAAGTCGTATGTGATTCCCTAGGGTTAGAAGAAAATCTAGCAACAATTCCTACTGCATGTGCAATATTTGGTCTAGTGTGTACAACATATATGAGTATTCCTATCATTGATCTATACAAAGTCTGATTTACCTTTTTTGTCTTGTCTTCCTTTGTTAATATGCATCTAGTAGCCATAAGTGTTCCAACAGATTTGGAATCTTCCATCTTGAATATTTTCAGGACCTCTTTGATGTATTTTGACTGTGTAATAAAAATACCTTCACTTTGTTGAATGATATATAGACCAAGAAAGAACTTGATCTCTCCAAACATAGACATCTCAAAATCTTTGCTCATCTCATCAGCATATGATTTGCATAGCATATCATTGCCTCCAAATATGATGTCATTGACAAATATTTCAGCAATCAAAGAGTTAGCATCAGTATCTCCTTTTAAGTAAAGATTATTTTTTTCACTAGTCCTTATGAAACCAATATTTATTAGATAGGAATGAAGTCATTCATACCAGGCTCTAAGAGCTTGGTTTAATCCATATAATGATTTTTCAAGTCTACATACCACATTTCTCTTGTTTGGATCCACAAACCCTTCTGGTTGTTCAATGTATACCTCTTCTTCAAGTATTCCATTTAGGAATTCTGACTTTACATCCATTTTATATACTTTGAATCCTTTATATGCAGCATAAGAAAGTAGTATTCTTACTCCTTCTATCCTAGAAATGGGTTCAAATGTTTCTCCATAGTCTATACCTTCCTCTTGTGCATACCCCTTACATACTAGTCTTGCTTTGTTCCTTGTGACTTCTCCATTCTTGTTCAGCTTGTTCCTAAATATCCATTTAGTACTGATGACATTATTGTCATCTGGTCTTGGCACAAGTGACCATGTTTTTTTCTTCTCAATCTCATCATTCATAGCACTTATCCATTCTTCATTATCTAGTGCAGCATTGATAGATTTTGGCTCAAACTCACAAATTAAGCAATTTGAG
>MU227769.1:1174460-1189918 GCA_018584345.1 Thuja plicata
TCAAACTCACAAATTAAGCAATTTGAGTTTAAAGACTTACTTCTTGTTCTTGTACCAACTTTCTTATCTCCTATGATCTGGTCCTCTAGATGGTTCCTTCTTACATATCTTACAAGTATAGGTACAACTCTTTGTGTATCAGCTTGATCTTCATTACCTTGCACATTATCTTGATCATTATCCTGACCGTCGATAATATCATTCTGACTATCGGTTGCAACATTCTTTTGTTATGGAATTAAGCACTATTTCTTAGGTAGAGTTATGGGTTCTTCACAATATACAAACTTGTTGTATTCTTCTAGTTCTTTTGTGTTTTCTAGCTCATTCTTTTCTACAAATTCATCAATCTTCACATTTGCACTTTCAACTATTTTGTTAGAAGCCTTGATTAGACATTTAAAATATTTGCTCTTGGTAGAATACCCCAGAAAATACCTTCATCACTTTTGGCATCAAGATTTCCATTTATATCATCCTTTAAGACATAACATTGACTACCAAATATTTTGAAGTAACTTACATTGGGTGTTTTACCATACCATAGCTCATAAGGTGTCTTCTTTGTGTCTTTCTTCAATTGTACTCTGTTAAGTGTATAAACAGAAGTACTGACAACTTCCCTCTAGAAGATTTGGGTGATGTCCTTTTCTATCATCAGTATTCTTGCACAATCAACTAATGATCTGTTCCTTCTCTCAGCAATCCCATTTTTTTGTGGTGTTCTTGGTGCAGAAACCTGTCTTTTTATACCATGCTCATTATAGAAATTAGTGAATTCATCTAATATAAATTATCCTCCTCTATCTGATCTTAAACATTTTAGATCCTTACCACTTTGTATTTCTACCATAGCCTTATACCATTTAAACATCTTGAATGCTTCAGATTTTTCTTTTAGAAACATGACTATGATCATTCTAGAGTAATCATCAACAAAGAGAATAAAATATCTATCTCTATAATAAATATTTGTCCTCATAGGTCCAGATAAATTAATGTGGACTAATTCTAGAATATCATCAGATTTACATGGGTTTTACTTTTGAAACTAGACTCTGTCATTTTACCTTTTTGACAATTTTTGCACATGATGGTGTCTGGCTTTGTCATTGTCGGTAAGCCTCTTACACTTCTTCTTTTGGTTATTTTCATCATGTTGTCAAAATTCACATAACACAATCTCTTGTGCCACAACCATATGTCTTCATTTCTAGTCATTAAGCAAGTGGCGTTAGTATCATTCAGATAGAATAAGTTACCTTTAGTCTGTTCACCAGTACCAATTAGTTTTCCTGATTCATTGATGATCTTTTCCTTCTTTTTTTCAAATGCTACTCTGTGACTTGAATTATTCAGCTGAGAAACACTCAACAGATTATAATTCAATCCTTTTACCCAATAAGAATTTTCACATTTAATTAGGTTATTCAGCATTATTGTTCCTCTACCTTCAACTGGACAAGGTGTATTATTTCCCATTCTTACTGTACCACCATCATAATATTCAAAAGTGTTAAACTTTTCTTTGTCACCGGTCATATGGTGAGTGTAGCCACTATCTATAATCTTGATATCATTCTTACTAACCTTAGATATGAGTGTAGTTTCTTCATATCTTTCATCTTCACCTGAATCATCCTTCACAGCTACAAATACCATCTCAATGTCATCATCAAGTTCGGTGTTAGTATCTTCATCTTTGCAAGTAGCTAGGTAGCTAGCCTTCTTGCCTTTATCCTTGTAGTCTCGGGTATCCTTTCTTTTTGATTGTTGGTAACCTCTGTAATCTTTGTTATCACCTCTGTCAGATTTCTTCTCAAAAGATCTATCATTACCTTTGTCATCTTTCCTTTTGTTAGGACATCTTGCAACAAAGTGTCCAATCTCTTTATAATTGAAGCATACAAGTGGTAGCTTGCCTTTGTATTTACCTTTGCCTCTCTATATTCTTCTAGCCATAAGAGCTTCTATTTCATCTAGATCTTCTTCTTCACTTTCATTTTCCCTTCTAGATGAGTATCTATGATTGGATTTCCTTATTTTCATAGAAGACTTAAATGCAGACTCTAAACTTGGTAAGACACTATTGTCAAAGTTATTCATCTCAAATTAAATAATTCTACCAATTAAACTATCAAGAGTAACTGTATTGTTATCTACTGCTCTAATTTATTGAATAGTAGAAACTCTAATAGCATGTATAGGCAATAAGGTTCTTAAGATTTTACTTACCACTATTTATTCTTCAAGTGTACCTCCAACACCTCGTATAACATTGACTACTTCTTTTATTCTTGTGTTGTAATGTGTGATGTTTTCTCCTTATTTCATTCTCAAATCATCAAACTTTCCTCTAAGGCTTTCTACCTTGGCTCTCAGAATGTTTGTATCACCTCCATGTACAAGCTTCAGTTTGTTCCACATTTTCTTTGTAGTTTTGCAGTCCTTGACATCTTCAAATTCAGCATCAAAGAGTGAGGAAGAAAGCTTTGTAACCATGCGGTTATGCTCATGTTTCTCTCTTAATTGATCTACTATCATTAATCCTGTAGGCAACACATATTCAGTATCTAAGTATTGAGTAACATCATTACCAATACCTGATAAGTGGAGTCTTATCCTGCTTTTCCATGAAGCAAACTTATCTTTGTTCAACTTGGGCACATCTTGTCTATTTATCTTGTGATATTTACTTAGGTCTTGAAACCTTCCTTCTAAGCACACAAGCTCTAATACCAATTGTTAGTAATAACTGAGAGCTGGGGGGGTGAATCAGTGGCTTCAAAAATTATCCTTTAAACTTTAACCACCAATCAATAAACCTTAGATTATTAAGTCCCTACAAGATGCATGCCATGAAATACTAATAATGATTTAACTGTCTGTCAGTTTTCCTTATCTATCCTTATTCTCTGTGATTACTGATAAGCAATAAAACTATTTACCGATACTTAGTAAATATGCAGAGTATACCAATCAATCCAGATATGCATATGTGAAATGTAAAATAGTAAAGTAATGAGCCATACACACATAACACATGGATTTTAATATGGAAACCTTGTTAAGGGAAAAACCACTAGGACCGGTACCCCAAATTTTCACTCTTCTAAAGTGAGCCCTGTTAGGAGCCAACCCTGTTAAAGGTTACAAACACACTGTTAGGTGTGACCTTGTTAGAGGATTTTTTACATAGAGGTTTTCACTTAGTATCGGGCATCTATTTGCTACTATCCTTGAATCAGCCTCCTTCTTAGACTATCAATAGGCTTTAGACAAATCTTGCTACCATCCTTGAATCAGCCTCCTTCTTAGATTGTCAATAGGTATCTGGCAAGTCCAATGCTACTTTCATAAATCAACCTTTTTGGCACTCCTTGGGATTTACCTCAATATATAGAAGACTATTAATTCCTTCTTTGTTAAGAGACTTGATGCTTCAATGGTTAAACTGAAACATAATGAATTGTTTCTAATGCAACTTGAATTGCAGATTTTAAGATCTATTTAAGTACAATACCTCTCTGATCAATGTATCAATTCAATTCTTTTTGCTCCACATTTTTTGCTTGGTGATGTTGTGCTTCACTGTTCATCGATGTCTACAGAATTCTTTATCTCTCCTTCAGCTTGATTGATCAGGATTGTATGAAGTTATCCTTCATCAGTTTCTCTTTAGCATCCTCTTTCTATTCACTCCTCTTCCTGTGTATGTGATTACAGAAATGAATTAATCTTGTCTCTTATATAGACATGATATTCACTATTTCTTGATTCTTGATTCTTAGCGTGAACAACAATATAGCCAATCTGATTTAAAGCATAACTCATGATTTATCTCATATTTATCTTCTTGCCAACTATATAAATCTTCTTTAAATCAATCACTTAACTCTAGTCGAATAAAACAATGAAAATAACTAGTTAAGTCTATCCTTAAGCTCTGCCAGCTAGATATTTTATCATTTTCTAAACTCTCTATTCTGTCAATCAAATCTGCATTTAGTCGTCGGTGATAACTACCAGTTCCATCGGTGTGACTACAGTCAGCTTCAAGATCTCCATATGTCAAGCATCATTCAATTTTTATTGTTGGGCAGCTCTATGTTCATCTCGTCAGTTATCACTATGATTTTTCTTCATCGGGAAATATTGTCTTTTGCTTGTCAGGTATCACTATGACTTTTGTTCTTTTCTTTTACCAATGGTGTGCACTCCATCGATGTTGTCTGTCACTTAGTGAATACTTAACTTTTATGCATTGCTAAAAGCATAATATCTGTTCCATTGATTCTCTAAAGCCTTTGGCATTATGTACGTGACCGTACAGATGATATCAAGTTGACATCAATGACAATACAAACCATTAACTGATTTAATGTCTTGCATCATCTTCAACTTAACATTGTCAAACATTCAATCAGTTACATGTCATCATCACATTCTATGCTTCACCTACTATAAGAAAAAAAGAAAAAAAAAATCATTTTGATTAAGTTTAGACTAAGTTAAGGTGGTCAGACATGGGAGTTTTTATATTTAGGTAAAAGTTGTAGAAGAAAAATCATCATTAATTATTTACTTGGAAAAAAAATTGCAAAAAAAATGCATCACATCTGGACATGATTCTAGTACTTATATCTAGAATCTAGTAAAAAAATATTATCATTTGATTGTGTTTAAGGTGGTCAGACATACACCTACTTCTTATCTTTTTAGTCCTGATTGATAAACTGATTGAAAAATAGCTATATCTTTCAAATGGTATAACATTTTTGAAATCCTAAACATGAGTCACATTCTATGCTTAAGGTGGCTAGACACGAAATGTTTTATATTCTGGAAAAGCTGTAGTAGAAAAATCATAATTAATTATTTACATAGAAAAAATTACAAAAAAATATGCATCACATCCGGACATGAGTTTACTACTTATATATATAATCTTTTAAAAAAATATTATCATTTTATTGTGTTTAAGGTGGTCAAACATAGACCTATTTCTTATCTTTTTCCTAAAATTTTCATACTACTGCATATAAATTTGAAATTTCACCATATAGGATATTTTATTTTTAAAAAAATGGCTTGTAGAAAAGAAACTAAATTCAATTTGCTACAGATTCTCTTCTTACACAATTTTTATATAAGATTGATAACTTTTTCAATTTTTTACGTCAACTTTCCTAAACCCGATTTTCTAAATTTTGATTGCCACTTAAGGGCCTGGTTTGGCATACCATGATCCTACAAATACCCTGATAGAGGATAGAAAAGAGTTAAAGTGGACTGAAAGATAAGCAAATAATTTTGATTTGTTGAAGAGAAAAGTTGTAGGGCAACCTATTTTGGTACTTCCATATTTTAAAAAGGTATTTCAAGTAAATTATGATGCTAATGGACATGTCATTGGATCTATTTTGAGTTATGAATATAAACCGAATGATTATTTTAGTGAGAAGTTAGATGATGCAAAAGGAAAATATTTTGTCTATGATCAGGATTTTTATGCTATAGTTCAGGCATTTAGGAAGTAGGGACATTATATGTTCCCTAAAGAATATTTTTTGTTTACTGATCATCAAGATTTATTATATTTAAATAGACAAGGAGAGATGAATCAAAGGAATTTAAAATGGGCTGAGTTTTTATAGAGTTGCACTTTTGTTTTGAAGCACAAGAGTGAAAAGTCTTATAGGGTTGAAGATTCCTTGAGAAGGAGGAATAATATTTTCACAGAGATGCATATGAAATTTTTTGGGTTCAAGGAACTTGAGAGTTTGTATCTTGAGGAACCTGACTTTTTTGAGGCAACGAGAGCTTGCATAGAATCTGTTACCTTAGATGATGTAACAACAAGTCTTTCTTTGTACCCTATCTTCTTCTATGGTGTCCTATAGGCCACTTCTCTACCCTACTAGTTTTTTTATCTAACCCTAATATTCTAAGGATTCTCTACCCAAATCCTTCTTCTTTCAACTTTTTTACATCAATCAAGAAATCAAAACATTCATCACACAACCCCACAGGGGTCTTGTTGCACCTCCTACACTAAATGATCCATAATGTTCAAGATCACACACATGTGGATATGTAGGCTTCTAACATGTCAATTGGATCCAATACAATCCTAACAAACATAATTTGAAATATAGCTCTAATCGAGTTCAACAAACCATTGCAAATTCACCCAAAATAGGGCTACAAGCAATTAGGCCTTTTTCTGACTAATTGACCTATAACTCCAAACTTACCCAAACAAGTATCCAAAAAAAAATCCACTTTCAGACACCCTTTATGGAACCCTTTAAGATTTTGTTGGTTTTCCACTTCCCAATCTGTCTATACACCATGATGCTATAAACATGCCTAAAATAGAGGGCTTCAAAGAACTTGGACTATTTGCATAAGGGTTTGTGTTCTTGACTCACAAAAATTGATACCCAAAATTCTCCTTGGTCATGGGGATTCCTTAACCCTCTATCCTCCTCTCCACTAGCTTAGATTTAAGCATTCAATGCATTCAATTCACTGAATTGCTCTTGCAGTTCTCTGTATTCCCTATCCATGCAACACTGGCTAGCCTAGGGCATCATTGCAAAAATAGAAAAAAATATTTCTAGGGCCCCTCCTTCTACACCCATATAGTACAAGGAGTCATCTCATCAATTCCAAGATCCTGTGCAGATGCCATAGTGGAATGATGAGCTATGACGCCATTTACAAAGCCTACCTGGTTCAGACCAGCGATAGGGCTTGAAACAAAAGAGTTTTAAAAACTATCTAAAACCTGTTAAAATGATAAAATAATGTCACATAGAAATAAAATAATAATTACTCTAACATATGCACAAGCTACAGTGCAGTATCTAATCCATCAAAAGACTTTAAACAAGAAATGTATCCCAAATGCTCAAAAAAATTGTAATCTCTTAAATTTCTTCTTCACCAAAACTTCAACGAACCCCATACACAGGTCGAGGGAGGCCTTATATAGTTGAGAAGGACCCTAATTCAATAGTTTTAGATAGTTAGAAACCCAATTTCTCAAAGATGTCTTAATTGTAAGAAATGTTGTCAATGTTGTGAATGACAACATTGACAACTTTTACAACTTTTGGATTCTTGCATACAACTTGGAAAACAACACTAGAAACTTTTAAAAAAATCATATCTAGGCTAATTAAATCATCAAATAGGTCTCCTAAACACTCCCTTGTCCAATTTGACCTTTAAATGCATAAATGCAACTTTTGCCACAACAGTGACAACATTTACACAACTTGACAAACTTCAACAATATTTGCAACTAAGGTCACTAATGACCTAATGAGGCCTCCTAACCTATGAAAAAACACCTCAAGACCCATTTAGTCCTTTTATTTCACTAGTGTCCTAGCTAAAACCACTACAAGCCAAAATCAAACTAGGAGCCTAGGTTATCAACTAGCCTTACCTAGGTGTTCCTGCACCATTAGACAAGATGAGATGGTTATATTTTATAATCCATGATGAAATATTATTCAAAGAGAGCTAGTTATTCTTTCCAAAAATTTCCATGAAACTAAACCTAATTAAATACAAGCATAGTTGAGGATTGGATGGACACTTTGGTCGAGATAAAACTATTTCTCTAGTTAGTGAGCATTATTATTGGCTACAATTACAAGAAGATATTAATAATTTTGTGCAGATTTGTGTAATATGTCAGATGGAAAAAAGAACCAAGCATAATACAGGGTTATATCATACATTACTTGTACCAAAGAGACCATGGGAGGATATTAGTATGGACCTTGTTCTTGGATTACCAAGGACTCCAAGTGGGCATGATTCCCTTACAGTGGTAGATAGGTTCTCAAAGATGACACACATCATTCCTTGTAGGAAGGCTAATGATTTTTTTCATGTGGTAAAATTCCTTTTCAAGGAAGTGGTGAGACAACATGATCTAACAAAGAGCACAGTTTCAGATCAATACACAAATTTTTTTGGGTACTTTTGGAGGACATTATGGGAAAAGATAAAGATATATTTAAATTTTATCTCAGCACACCATCCACAGACTTATGGACGGATAGAGGTGGTGAACGAGAGTTTGGGAAATTTGTTGAGATGCTTGGTTGGAGATAAACCAAAGGGGTGGAATTTGATTTTACCATAGGAATAATTTTCATACAATAATTTTATCAATAGGAGCACTAGTAAATCACCATTCAAGATTGTATATCGAAGTAGCCCCAGAAATGCTTCAGAGTTAAGGAATTTGGACAATGGCGAAAAGAGTAGTGTTGAGGCTAAAGAAATTATAGAACACTTGAATAATCTGGATGAAAAGGTGAGGTATCATATTATTAAATTGAATATTTAGTACAAGGGTAAGGAAGATCAGAAAAGGAGACATAAGGAATTTTATATTGGAGATGAAGTTATGGTTCATTTGAGAAAAGAGAGATTTCCAGTGGGAACATGTACAAAAGGTTGAAGATGAAGAAATTTGGACCATGTAAAATCTTGAAGGAGCATGATTCAAGGAATACTTATGATGTAGAGTTTCCTAGTGAGCTCATTAATTCACATTTTTTTAATATTTTTTATTTGACGTATCATGAAGGAAGTGTTGAAGATGAAATAGAAGAAGAAATTTGGTGGATCTCTACAACCATATATTTAGGAAATGAATGATACCGAGGAGACAATATTTTTTAAAATTCCTTTGTATAATTTTGTAAATAAATGGGTGGATAGCCACAGGTATGTTGTGGTGAGTGGCTGATAAAGTCTATCAAAAACTATAGAAGAATAGTGGCACATAAAATGAATGGGTGTCTTTAACAAGAAGGGAAAATGAAATGAAATGTCATTGACAGAGTGGTGGAGTAAATTGGTCTCTAGGGAAGTTTATCCTTAAATTTTAAAGTTTGTGACTCTTTAATAACATTAGGATCTTTGGACTTTCAATTTCTAGAACACAGGACCATAAATCAGGATAGATTTTGGTTTGGTCTATACAGTTCTGATTTTTGTTGGTTTTGTATTGTTTTGCCTGTCCACTCATACTATCAACCTTTAAAATAGAATAAAACCATTTAAAATAGAATAAAATTCCTAAGACCTGATAATATAATTTGACAAAAAGTGAATTCAACCAAACTAATCAAAGATAAAATAAAAGGAATTTACAAAAAAAAGTATCAAAAGTAGACAAAAATAGTACTAGTTCAACCAGACTAACTAAAGTATTAATAGTATCAGAAACAGACAAAAATGTTGGATGTTACAAAGATTTTTTTCATATTTTTCATATATATGATAGAATTAATGCTTTTTATTGATCTCTACATACTTCTACTATTGAAGGCATTGTTCCTGGTATGTTCAGTGAGGTTGAGTTGCTTGGTACGAAAGCTACACAAAAGATCTATGGTTGTGATCATACATTTGTATTTTGAGATGTCTTTAGTTGATGCATGTTAGTTGGAAAAGTTAGAGTGATCATTTGAGAGATTTATGATACATTTATCAGATATTGGTATTTTGGTTGTTCACGAAAAGATACACTTTCAATTTTTGGA
Source organism: Thuja plicata (assembly GCA_018584345.1). NCBI lineage: Eukaryota > Viridiplantae > Streptophyta > Pinopsida > Cupressales > Cupressaceae > Thuja > Thuja plicata. The sequence goes on from MU227769.1 coordinate 1,184,039, forward strand.
TTGGTATGGATTGGTGTTGAAGAGTTGTTGGTAAGAGAGGTTGTAGATATTATTATTGATGAATAGTGCAGAGATTGAATTAGATCCTAAATTTATGGTGATGCTAAGGTTGTTGAGGTACTTAACATGGATTTTTTATGTTTCTTGATCATTTTATGATCATGTTTTTGGCTCAAATTTTTTGAAGTGATTGGGTTGCATAATTTTCATCTAATATGTTGGTGTTGTTCATTTGGTCTTAGCTGACCTAATTATGTAACATGTTGTGATAGTCTAGAATGTTATTTATGGATCTGAGCATGTTCAAGGTTCATGATATGGATCAATTCAATCTTCTGTTTGATATTCAATAGATTGCATTAAGGATTGAGTTGTAATTTATAATTTATTTCTAATTAGTTCCCAGGCTGACCTAATTGAGATGATATAATAAATTATATTTATAGATGTAGTCATTTAAAGTTGTGAAGATGTATAGAGGTATAGATGAGTGGAAAGATGGAATAAATGATATACCTCATGTTATGTGAAGAGGTGTGATTAGAATCTAAAATAAGTCAGAGATTTGTGTGCTTCACTAGAACTGACTTTGCATAAAAGATGTTATTAGTTGATTCGTGTGTTTGGAATGTAATTACTCTTGATCTCTAATTATATTATTATTGTAAGGAAGTGATCCTTCTTGTAATTATGTTTGAGGAGTGAGCTCTACATAGTATGGTTCAATGCATGTGCATTCTTCTTTTGTAATACTCTTAACAGGGCACAATAATTTTACTTAGTGCATTTATCTTTTGGGTTCCATCTTCATAGTGGTTTTTCCTCTAATAGGGTTTCCACTTCAAAATTGTTGGTATTATGTGTTGTTATTGTCTTGAGATCTTTCTTTCATATTTATCATTCATAATTGTGAATTAAAGTTTGTAAGTTGGTGAAATTTTATTGATATTGTGACACAACTGATTCATTCCCCCCCTTCTTAGTTGTGTTTGGGTTTCTTAAGTTCTAACAATTGGTATCATAGATAGTGTCCTCATTGAGAAGCTTGACTTCTTGAGGAGATCTGGGGTGCCAAACTTTAAAAAGGATGGTCTAGGATTTCAAATTGAACAATTTATACTATATGGAAGGACTGGATGATTACTCACTTGGGATGTCTTAGAAAAGAACATTGGCTATTAAAAAGGAGAATTACGAGCCTCCTGATGATCGTGCTACTGCGACTCCTGATGAGAAGAAAGAATATGAGATTAATATCAGAGATAATGAAGCCTTGAAGAGTGCATTAGTAGATTTTGAATATAAAAATATCCTAGGATTGGATACTACACATAAAGTATGGGAAAAGTTAGAAACAATCTATGAAGGAGACAAGTTTGTGAAGAAAATGGAGCTAAAAGCCTGGTGCAGGAGCACCTAGGAAATCCTCAAAACCCTAGTGTTTTGGCTTGTATAATAACTTAGCCAAGTCAGAGTGTGTGTTTTTTATTAAGGCCTTATAAGGTCATGTTGTGTGACTAGGTGAAATAGTGTTAGTACTATGTTCAGTTTTAGTCTTTGCTAGTTGTTTTTAGTAATTTAGTTCTAGGTTGGTCTAAAGATGGGAAATGGGTCCTAATTGTGTCCTAGACACATGTTGGGTGAAAAATATGATTCATGAGTCATTAATGAGATTATTTCATTGAACTAAATGGGTTAGAGGCCCTATTTTGTAGCTTGTATGATAAATGCAAAAGATGCTAAAAGTTGTCATGACAACATTTGCAAATGTTGCATGCAACTCGACAACATTGGATCCCCTCAATTATAGGAGTGGGAATTGATTGAAATTTTCCTAAAATGGTGGATAAGGCATATTTATACACTCTATGGCTCATTTCCCAAGATAGAGTTAATGTATGCAACTTTTGGAGAGCAAGAAAGCAAGCTTTTGTAAAAACAGTGCACAGTCGACTACTTTGCAAGTTTTTAGTGTTTGAATGAATAGAATATTGAGATATAACTATGGATTCATGTTTTAGGGATTTTTTTAAGACTTTTTCATTTAGATAGTTAGTCATTTTGAGTTGATCTTTTAGTTGTAGGAAAATATCTTCTTTTTAGGTAGTCTGCTAGTCTCATTCAGACAATTTTTGGTTCATGGCTCCCCCATGAAATTCAATAGTGGAAAACACAAAAGGTACACTAAAATTCTTAGGGGAGACACTCTAAATATTTTATTTAGAGGTAGAAAGTTATGAGATGTTTTTATCTATTTATAAGCACATACCCTAGGCGAGTTAGGACAGCCCAGCTAGGAGGATGATAGGGATAAATCTATTTGCAGAGACAAGGGAATGCAATGAAGAACTGAACCAAGTATTGTCTTAATGTTTTTAGGGTCTCATAGGTCCCTAGTGTCCATATTAGAGCCCAACCAATCTATCTAGATTGATTTTTGAGGAGAAATCAGAGAGTTGCTGGTAGAGAGCCAAAATATGCCTAAAAGCCCTACTTTCTAGGACAGTGATGTATGGATAGTTTGGGAGCCCTAGACCTTATAAATATTTTAGTTATCCAAAAAGGGTATCTAGATCCCTGATTATTTTTTTGTTTTATGTGTAAGTTTTTAGATTTAATCTAGAAAAACCCTCTGGATAGGGCTAATAGGATCATTGGGCCTAATAGGACAGTTTGAATGCAAATAGTGAACTCGACCAAATTGGGTTTGAAGACTTATGGGATTGGAGTTTTATAGATGTAGAATGAACATCCCAAGCCTATACATGGCCCTTGTAGAAAGAGATAAGTTGGTATGAATAACTTGACATTGGAACTCTTCAAGCCATAGAAAGCATTGAGACAAAACCATGAGATAGTTGTCCCTTAGAGTGAAACACAAAATTGAATACTCCTAAAGAAGAGTTAGGAGTGGTCTTAGGTTCAATGTGCATAGAATAGATAGGTCCTAAAGAGTTATTGGGATCCTAAGTGGACTAGGGAGAAAAAAACCTAGTCTAGATCATTGTGTAAGCACAGTTGTAAGGTTACTTCTATCAGATTGGTATCAGAGGCATGTTTTGATCAGGATTCTAGTTATTGTTACAACCAAAGGAATCCATTGGAGAGTCAACAATGGTTACCAATGCTGAATTAGTAAAGAAGGTAGATGAACAAGAGGAGGAGAATATAATACTCTGAGAAAGGTTGGCTCAATTGGAGAAAAAAGTAGATGAAGTTGATGGAAAAGAAGATGAAGTGAAGGACAGAATGGAAGGGAAAGGAAAAGAGATTGCCCTTGAAGATGAAGTCCCTAAAGTTGATCTTGTCCTAAATGAAGAACCATTCCTAAAATCCCTAAAGGCTATGAGTGGCAAATCATTGGAAGGAATTCCCATTTTTAGTGGCAAAATGGAACTAGAAGTAGTCCTTGATTGGATAGAGAGACTAGAGAACCATTTTGAGTGTGATGGAATCACTGAGGCTCAAAAGGTGAAAGTTGCTAAAGAATGATTGAGAGGGTCTGCTCTCACTTGGTGGAAGTTCCTCCAAGATGAGAGAGAGAAGGAAGGGAAAAGACCCATTTCTTCATGGAAAGCTATGATATCAAGAGTAAGAGATGCTTACATCCCTGAGGATTATGAAATCTAGTTATACAAGAGAAGACAAGGTCTAAGACAAAAGGACCTAGATGTCAACTCATACACAGATCAATTTAAAATACTTCACATGAGGTCAAGGGTAGTAGAAGATGAGAAAGTGAAAGTAGCAAGGTACCTTAATGGCCTCAAATGGACCATTCAAGATGAGATGAGTCTTTTTACTCTAGAAAAAGTTTAGAAATGCCACCAAATTGCTATCAAGGTGGACGACAAGTTGAAGAAGAAACAAGACTCCAATACTTTAAGAGGAAGCGGTAGAGGAAGAGACACCAAAGGACAAAGAGGGGGATATGGTGGAAGGAACTCAGAATCTAAAATTCAAGTAGAGACTAAGATAACTGAACAACATGAAGGAAATTTCAACAAGGGAAGTCCAAGTAGAGGGAAGAAATCCAACAATAGAGGAAGAGGTAGTATTGAAGGGAGAGGCAACTATTTTGCCAATATGAAGTGCTATCACTACAATCAATTAGGAAATCTTGTATATAGATGTCCAGAGAAGGGTTCAACTTCTCAAGGGGGTGACAAAAGAGTAAACTATGTTCATGAAGTGACAAGTGGGAATAAGAAACATGAAGTGCCATTGGAATCAGAAGAAGGTGAAAACATTATGATGAGGAGGACTCTAATCAAGGAACCGATGAAGGAAGAAAGCAATTAGAGGAGAGCACTCTTTAGAGTAAAGTGTAAGATGATGGGAAAAGTGTGTAGAGTCATCATAAACTCAGCATCAACTAAAAACATAGTGTCAGAAGAGACAGTCAGTAAGAAGAAATGACAAGGCTATCCCACACCAATCCTTATAAGGTCACTTGGCTAAACAAAGGGAAACATGTTCTAGTAAATGAGCAAGCTTCGGTGGAATTCTCCATTGGGAGATATAAGGATAAATTTTTGTGTGATGTCTTACCTATAGATGCATGTCACTTTATCCTAGGTAGACCATGGCAATTTGACCAGATGGCCATGCATAATGGAGTGAAAAACTCATACACCTTAAAGAAAGACAATGTGACATACATAATCCAATCACTATTGGAGGATGCGGAAGTGAATTTGACTGGTCCTAATGTTCTCATGGTGGGTGAAAAGGAGTTCTTAGAGACTCTAGATGAGGGAGAAGGAGTTGGCTTTGCATTGGTGATGAAGCCAAAGGAAGATGCAGAAAAACTAGAGAAGAGGACAGAGCTGCCAAAACAATTTCAGGAGATGCTAGTAAAGTATTAAGGGATAGTGAGTGATGGACAACCATCAACCTTACCACCTAAGAGGTAAATAAGTCACAAAATAGAACTTATCCTTGGAGCTACCCTACCCAATAAGGCAGCCTATAAAATGACTCCCCAACAAAATGAAGAGATTGCTAGACAAATCCAAGAACTTTTACAACAAGGTCTTATAAGAAACAACATTAGCCCTTGTACCGTACCCACAGTCCTAGCACCTAAGAAAGGGGGAACTTGGATGTTATGTAAAGACTCTAGACAAATCAATAGGATTACCATTAGATATAGGTTTTGTATCCCTGGGATAGAAGGCCTAATGGACTCACTAGTAGAATTGGGCCCTATTTTCAATGAAAATTGGTTGAATTATCTACCCAGTTTGGTCAAAAGACCCACAAACTACTTTGTCAGTATTTTTGTCATCGAACGATCGACACATTGTTGTCAATGTAAAAATTTCTATGCAAACTTGGTCAAATTTATCATCTACAAACATCTATATTATTTATCAAAACTTCGACAAATGTTTGTCGAAATGTTTCGACCAAATATGGCCAAAATGTTTGGCCCATCCGACCAGGATGCCAAACCCATGACGCAAAATTTTGACATAGATTGGTTGAAATGTTTTGACCAAGGTATGTCAAAATTTTAACCAATACTGGATTTAAAAAAAAACAATTTCTAAAACCAAATAGCCTCAGTTTTGGTACTCGGCTTCAATAGAAGATGAACCAATAATAAATTGCTTCTTTCTCTCTAACAAGAAATTTGTTATTGGTCCATCTTCTATTGAAGCTGAGTACCAAAATTGAGGCTATTTGGTTTCAAAATTTTCTCATTGAGTTTGGTATTCATTCTAAACAACCATCAATCATATTTTGATACAATCAATGTGCTACTCAAATCTCATGTATCCCAATCCATCATCAAAGGACCAAGCATATTGAAATCCAGATACACTACATTGGGGATCTCATTCATGGACAAGTCATCAGTCTACTATTGCCCAA
>MU227769.1:1225614-1274098 GCA_018584345.1 Thuja plicata
CCTTCATAGAAGGTTGGTTCCCTTAGTACTCACCTAATCTAACCTATGCTACTGCTCCATGATAGGAAAAAAGATAGAGAAAGATATGAAATGAAATCTAAATGCTAATAGGGTGCTGCACCAAATTACTTTCAAGACTTCTATTGTTGTTTTGGACACCGATCAATGATAAAGTTGGTCCATAAATAACTAAAGCTATTCATATTATCTATTCATGTGTCAGTCATGTATCTTAAATAGTGCTTCCCTCTGTGCATTTGATCTTGCATTACATTATATTCATCATGTTTTTCTTTGACTGCATTGTCCATTCTAGAGGCTATTATGGTCATCTTCAAGAGAATGAAGCTTTTCAAAGTTAATTACTTCAGTTAGCATCGAATGTGACTCAACATAACACCAGTTCTCTACGGCCATAACAACCACTCTCACCATGCATCCTAGTTTTCCAATCATTGACTTATACCTTTCTGCCTATGAAAGACATTATGAATATACTTTTTCTTGGAGTTTTGATGTTGTTGTACTGGTCTGCAACTCTAAGCACTGTCTTTACACTTTGACTATCATAATTGTCTTCATGGACTACTTCCAAATTTGCATGACCATCATAGTTCATTTTGAGTTGCTAGGAAAACTATACCACTTTGTCTTTGTAGAGAAAGGGATTTTCTACCTTCCGAAGAGCAAATCTTCCTTATGCTAGCTAACTTCTACTAGCACCCTGAGATAGGGTAAAAGTCTAACATAAATAATATGCGGACTATAATATACTTAAAATAGGGGAAACAACTACAAAAGAGAACTTAATTCAAATATGAATACACCAATTGTTTGAACCTTAGCAATAATATTCTAATGTTGTAATTATCCCTTGTATAGAATGGAATGAAAAACATTCTAATCAAGAGGAAGACATTAATATGTTAACCATAAATTCTTCTTTAGAAGATGAGGATTCTTATACATCTGGAGAGGAATGTAGAGTGTAATGTTGTAAGAAGGAAAAAATATCAAGGAATACATTATCAACAAGTGTTTTCAGATGATGAGGATGCATGTATAAATTATGAAAAAGATCCACATCGATTAATAAGTCTCAGAAGACCCTCCAAAGAAGAAATATTTGCAAGAACAATTGTTGTAATTGGCTAGGTTTTGGTCTACTTCTGGTATGACCCAATTTAAAACTTTCACCATCTACCTCTGTTATCTATGTGTCTTTCTAATAAATCAATATGAAGAGGAAGAGTATGGTTGACCGTTAGATCTGAGGAGAGAAGCTAAATGAAAATTGAAATCACTTTTTTTAAATTATTTTTCTAGAAGATAGTTTAATCAAATAAATTGTTCAAATCAAAGGTTTCCTAGAAAATTTACATTCCTTAATTTGATTGGATAAATGAAGAGATTGAACCTAGGGCTTGAAGTTGGAGACTATTTTGTTTCTTCCAGTTGATTTGTATGGAGGACTTTGAAAGTATAATTTTCCATCTCGCATCTTGATGTGCATGCATTTGATTGGTGGCAGATGATGAATGTAAACAAAAAGAAGATAATGCATGTGGTTAACCGAAAAATTGGAAATTAACACACAGGACCAGTTTGTGACTATGTTTTATTGTAAATTTGAGGCCTACAAACATAAAGGTTACTTCTTGGTTTGCAAGACTATGAAATTATGAGATACTAGTTTATGGAATTTTGCCAAGGTAGCTTGCTTGTGGAGCATATTTTTTCATGAAGAGAAGTTGGCTAATTATACTGATGGAATGAAAGAACCCATTATAGGTATCTCAAAGTTTTTGAACCTTATCACTCTTGAAGAAGGCATCCAACAAGCAGAAGCCTATTCAAAGCTTGATTAGGATCTTATTTACAAGAGGAAATATCTCAAAATCTAGTCTAGAAAAAGAAGAAGAATCAAAAGATATTGTGAAAACTAATTTCACCTTGATTTTACTTTCTGGATTGCCTAATGGAGGAATCGTAAACCCTACTTTCTTTGTTGATTCAAGCTCAATGGGACTTTGTTTCAAGTGTAAAGAGTTATGGTCATATGGACACATGTAAAATTTGGTAAGGATTCACATGATATTATTTGTGGAGGAAGAAGACAAGGAAATGGCTAAAATTGATCACGATGAAACTAAGAAATTGAAGAAAACATCCACATAGAAGTCTCAGTTCAACCTAATATACTAATAATTTCACTTTCTGCCGCAATCAGTATCACAACATATTAATCCCTTAAGGTTTAGAAGAAAGTGAAAGGAAGGACTTTGGTGACTCATCAATTCTTTGAGTACTTATACTTCAGTAGACACAAATTTGGTGACATTGATTGTAATGTCCCCTTTTTATGTTATCTTGGACATTACGTGATCTAATGCAATGTTATGGCTAAATCTATGTGATTATGAATGCAGAGCTATAAAGGTATATATGACTGGTAATTCCAAGTGATATGAAATGAACTATTGAAGGATAATGCAATTATATATATGACTGGTAATTCCAAATGCTAAAATTGATAAATTAAACTAATCAATTATTATGCAAGTATGCAGTATAAATGAACAATGTAGTATGATGCAACAATTATGCAATGAATAAAGTTGGAATAATATATATTTAAAATTGTATTCCCAATGCCACAATGGAATACAATGAATCTTAACAAGGCTATGACTACAATAGATACTTAGAAATTTGAATATATATTAATCACTGTCTCTGAAATAAGAATATGGAATATACACATACCCTCCAATCTGGCTCTGATAGACAATGAAATATATGTTGTTATCATAGGATAATCAATGGTAGATAGTGTTGTCTCTAATATGATTGATAGTTGATACAACTTATGCAATCTTTGATTTTAGGGTCATCTCTGATATGGAATTATGATTTATGCTTGATATATGGTGTCGTCTCTAATCTGTTGTGTAATGCCTGCACTTGAATCTATAAGGTTGCGATAGCAACCAAAATGCTCAATGAGTGATATCCACAAAGGGAATGGTTTATAAAATCAATAATCAATACACACCTCTCATAACCAATCATATCATAATATTACTATGCAAGAATCAAATACAAGGATTCTAAAACTTTCAAATGTATTTCATTTCCATACTAAGATCACTCAACTCAAACCCCACATTCATGGAAATGATTATATTCACTTGCCCTAACCTGTAGGTTTCATTGGATTCTTAGAAATGCCCTCCTCCCGCCTATGAGTGAACTAAAAAATGAGTTTCACTTTTCACTTTTTTTTTGTTTATATCCTGTATTCGTCAAACTTTTGACAAACTCAGGATAGTCAAAATTTTGACAAAATCGGGGTCATAAACAAAAAAATAATAATCTAAAAAGACAAAAAAGTCCTTGGTCAAAATTAAAGGTAGAAAATAGCTATCAAATGTAGTAGTGACTGTCTAGGAGGAGCTAGATACTTTACAAAGATAGACCTAAAAAGTGGCTACCACCAAATAAGGGTAAATGAAGGGGATGAATGGAAGACATCGTTCAAAACCATAGAGGACTATATGGGTGGCTTGTCATGCCATTTGGGTTGTCAAATGCCCCGTCAACATTCATGAGGCTGATGAATGAAGTACTTAATGAGTACAATGGGGAGTTTATAGTGGTCTTCTTAGATGATATACTCATCTATAGTAAGACAAGGGAGGAGCACCTTAAAAACTTGGAGATGGTATTCAAGAAGCTGCAGGAGGATAAGTTGATGATCAACTTATAAAAGTGTGAGTTCATCAAGACAGAGCTCGTGTACCTTGATTTTGTGCTCTCACAGGGAAACTTAAAAATGAATCCAAGAAAAGTTGAGGCCATCATCAACTGGCCTACTCCAAGAACAAGCACTGAGGTAAGAAGCTTTCATGGTCTTGCACAATACTATAGAAATTTTATCAAATAGTTTAGTGCAATATGTGCTCCTATGTTAGATAAAATTAAAGGAGGCATGAAGATGTAGTTTGTTTGGAGTGAGAATTCTAATGATGGTTTTGAGCTACTGAAAAAGAAGATTGCAACCCAACCAATTTTGGTGTTGTCAAGTTTTGAAAAGTTGTTTACAGTGGAGTGTGATGCCATTAATGTGGCAATTAGATTTGTCTTAAGCAAGGAGGGAAGACCAGTGGCTTTCCATTTGGAGAAGTTGAGTGAAGCTAAGAAGAAGTATTCTTCTTATGACCTAGAGATGTATTCTCTGGTCCAGTCACTAAGAAAATGGAGGCATTATCTATTGCCAAAGGAGTTTATTGTCTATTTTGACAACCAAGCCTTGAGCTTCTTGAACTCACAAGACAAATTGAGTCATAAGCATATGAAGTGGGTTGAATACCTACAAGCATATACATTCAATATCAAACATAAGAAAGGGTTGTAGATGCTTTGAGAAGAAGAGCATTGACCATTCAAGAAATCCAGCTGCAAAGTATGGGAATTGACAACTTCAAGGACCTGTATGATGAAGATGAGGACTTTGCAGACATTTACAAGATATGTCAAGATTATAAAAACCAATTTCATAGTCAATACTCTAAGTACACTTTACAGTGTAGTCTATTGTTTAAAGGGGGTTAGTTAAGTGTCCCTAGGGGGTCTATTAGAATGAATCTCATACAAGAGAAACATAATGGTGCACTTAGTGGCCATTTTGGGGTTAATAAAACTCAAGAGTTAATCCAAAGATTCTATTTTTGGCCCAAGATGAACTTGGATGTGAAAAGATATGTAGAAGTTTGTGTTATTTGTTAGAAGGCCAAAGGCACATCTACAAATGCAGGCCTATATCAACCTTTTCCCATTCCAACTAGACCATGGGAATGTCTAAGAATGGACTTTGTAGTAGGTTTGCCAAAGAATAGACAAGGAATGGACAGGGGTTGAAGTAAGAAGATGAGTCCACTTGACTAGGAACTTTCATACTTAGCCAAATTCCGTAAATCAAACTCAACAAAATGGGTTCCCACTTAGAATGAATGGGGTCTTGTTTAGCTTCAGAGTCCCGAGCCTAAAAATTTAGAAATGGGGTCCTATTTCAAAATGGGATCCCATTTCAAAAAAAAAAATAGGATCTTGTTTCAAAACGGGGTCTCATTTTGAAAAATGAAATGGGACCCCATTTCAAAATAGGATCCCATTTTTAAAAAATATTATTTTTTAAACAAAACCTTCCATCGATTCATTTATACGTTATCAATTTCAAAAAAGGTAAACTGGGTATGTTTACTAAATGAGATCCTGTTTCTAAAAAAATTGAATTTCAAGCCCTCTTTTACTATTGGCTTTTGGTTTGGAAAGAGACTTGGGTAGCCGAACCATAGCCTTGGACCTAGTTTAACCTGCAACTTGAAGGCTCTGCTAGTGTCCATACAAAATAGGACTTTAGACATATATCTGAAGACTTTTTCAGAGAAATATTTTGAAAACTTAAAAACACATTATAGATCAGACTGCGTAGATTACAAATATCTAATTTGTTTTTAAATTTGATTAAAATTTCTATTTTCATTGATATTCTACTGAAATAGGTCCACAAACTAGAGATAATAGGATATTTTGTTATTTTAATAACTTTTTATTTGAAAGTTTCTTGAAAAAAAATTATATGACATCAAACCAGAGACAATTGCACACACTTTAAAAAAAGTAAAAAAAATAAAAATCATATGTTTTGGTCCAATTATGCTTTCCGTACACGAGAGATTTTAAAAAGAACAATTATGCCAAATAAATTATTAATAAAAAAAATGTTAAAAATATTTTCATCAATCTTAACTATGTTATATACCATATCCCAAAAGGATTGAGAGAAATAGTTTCATTTAGGTCAAATTTTGCTTGCTGTACACAGGCATAGTATGGTCCTAAATCAGTGACTTTTAAAATGTGGGTTTTCATAATTCCTATTGGAAATGAGATTTTGTCATCTGGGTATTAAAGTAAATTACATATTTGGAAAGTAGACTTTGAGTACTACAACTTCAATTAACAAATTGTTTTAAGATTCAATCTCTAAGTGCTTCAAATATTCATCTCAAATAGGATGAATTTGAAAAATCAGGAAAAATAGTTCCACTTTTTGGCCAAAAAGTGGACTCAACTTCTTGCATGCGCCCACAGTGTCTATGTGATTGTCGATAGATTTAGTAAAATGGCACACTTTGTAACTTGAAAGACAACCAATGATGCTAGTTAGATAGCTTCTTTGTTCTTCAAGGAAGTTGTTAGAATTCATGATTTACCACTGAGTATAGTTTCTGACAGAGACACCAAGTTCATGAGCCTCTTTTGGAAGACTCTTTGGTAGAAGTTGGACACCAACTTATCATCTGGATCTGCCTACCATCCTCGATCAGATGGTCAGATAGAAGTAGTAAATAGGAGTCTTGGAAATATCCTAAGATGTTTAACAAAAGTGTATGGTCAGACATGGGACCAACTCATCACACAAGAAGAATATACTTATAAGGATACAATGAATAGGACCACAAGAAAATTCCTTTTGAAATTGTCTATGACATTCATCCTAGAGGTATTCATGAACTTAGAGAACTCAAGGATGGAGCTAAAGGAAGTTGATATGTTGAGGATTTTGCATGTTCTATGCAATAAGTTCATGACACAGTCAAGAAGAAACTCACTGAGAATATAGAGAAGATCAAGAATAAAGTGGATGAGAGAAGAAGGGATGTCCAATTCAAGGTTGGAGATCTAGTAATGGTTCACGTAAACAAGGCAAGGCTTCACAAGGGAACACCTCATAAACTTTAGATGATTAGAATTGGTCCATGTGTCATACTAGCCAAGTATGGAGCCAATGTCTATAAGGTGGAACTTCCAGAGAATTTGGGTTTATCACCAATGTTTAATGTTGCATACTTGGTACTGTATAAAGGCCCAATTCCTGATGCTGATCAGAGTTTGAATGAACTAATACAGGAGGTTGAAGAACTACAATTTCCATCTACACCAACCAAAAAAGAAGAGAGAATTCTAGACTCTAGAGTCTACAAGAAGACCAGAAAGGAGTATAAAGAACACTTGGTAAAATGGCAAGGACAACCAGATGCAGATGCAGTGTGGATTAAGGAAACTAAGTTTAAGAAGTTGGTGGTTGATACCAACTTACTCAATCCAAGGGTGGATTGAATTCTTTTGTTTAGGGGAGGATGGTGCAGGAGCAACTAGGCAATCCTCAAATCCCTAGTGTATTGGCTTGTATCTGACCTTAGCCAAGTCAGAGTGTGTTTTTTTCTTAATTCCTTAGAAGGTCATGTTGTGTGACTAGGTGAAATAGTGTTAGTACTATGTTCACTTTTAGTCTTTGTTAGTTGTTTTTAGTAGTTTAGTCTTAGGTTGGTCTAAAGATGGGAAATGGGTCCTAATTGTGTCCTAGACCCATGTTGGGTGAAAAATATGCTTCATGAGTCATTAATGAGGTTATTTCATTGAACTCAATGGGTTAGAGGTCCTATTTTGTAGCTTGCATGATAAATACAAATGATGCTAAAAGTTTTCATGACAACATTTGCAACTTTTTGCAAATGTTGCATGCAACTCGATAACATTGGATTCCCTCAATTATAAGAGTGGGAATTGATTGAAAATACCTAAAATGGTGGAAAAGGCATCTTTAGACACTCTATGGCTTGTTTCCAGAGGTAGAGTGAATGTAAGCAACTTTTGGAGAGCAAGAAAGAAAGCTTTTGTATAAAAACGGTGCCCAGTCAACTACTTTGCAAGTTTTTAGTGTTTGAATGGATTAAATATTGAGATATAATCATGAATTCATGTTGTAAGGATTATTTTAAGACTTTTTAATATACAGAGTTAGTCATTTTGAGTTGATCTTTTAGTTATAGGAAAATATCTTCTTTTTAGGTAGTATCTTGGTCTCATTCAAACATTTTTTGGTTTCATGGCTCCCCCATGAAATTCAACTGTGGAAAACACAAAAGGTTGAGTGAAATGCTTAGGGGAGCCACTTTGCATAGTTTATATAGAGGTGTAAAGTTAGGAGAGGTGTTTATCTATTTATAAGGTCATGCCCTAGGCGAGTTAGGACAACCTGACTAGGAGGATGACGGGGATAAATCTATTTGCAGAGACAAGGGAATGTAATGGAGAACTCAACCAAGTGTGGTCTCAATTTTTTTAAGGGTATCATAGGTCCCTAGTGTTGAGATTGGAGCCCAACCAATCTATCTGGATTGATTTTTGAGGAGAAATCAGAGAGTTGCTGGTAGAGAGCCAAAATAGGCCTAAAATCCATAATTTCTAGGATAGTGATGTATGGATAGTTTGGGAACCCTAGACCTTAGAAATATTTTAGGTCTCTCAAAAGGGTATCTATATCCCTAATTAGTTTTGTGGGTTATGTGTAATTTTTTAGAGTTAATCCTGAAAAAACCCTCTAGATAGGGCTAATAGGATCATTAGGCCTAATAGGACAATTTGAATGCAAATAGTCAACTCAACCAAATTGGGTTTGAAGAATTATGGAATTGGAGTTTCATGGATACAGAATTAACATCCCAAGCCTATACATGGCCCTTGTAGCAAGAGAGAAGTTGGTATGACTAACTTGACATTGGAATTCTTCAAGCCATAGAAAGCATTGAGACAAAACTATGAGATAGTTGTCCCTTAGAGTGAAACACAAAATTGAAGACTCCTAAAGAAGATTTAGGAGTGGTCTTAGGTTCAGTTCCTATAGACTAGAGAGTTCCTAAAGAGTTATTGGAATCCTAAGTGGAGTATGGAGAACAAAACCTATTCTAGAGCATTGTGTAAGCACACTTATAAGGTTGCTTCTATCAAAGCCTGAGAGGAAAATATGAGACCATGAGAATGAGAAAAGATGAGAAAATTACTTTGAATGTGAATATGATCACTGACCTTTTTTTTAGAATCAAATGCGCAGGTGGAATATTGGAGGAAGAAGAGATTGTTTCTAAAATCCTGGGATCCTTCCATCCTGTTTGGAATCACAAATTTTCTATTGTTGAAGAAATCAGAATGGTGTCTAGTGTGACAAGAGATACATTGGTTGGTAAGTTATCTAATTTTGATATAAGTGAATTTGGAGATAGATTTCCTAAAATTGAATCCACATTTGAAGCTACAATTTCTAAGGATTAGCAAAGATATCACCCTGCTAAAAGTTCATTTAATCTTGGAACATATTCTAAGGAATGGAAATAGATCACTAGTAGAATTTGGGCAATAAATGACCAGGTGACTAAAACTTTTAGTCACATGACTAAAAATTTTAGTCATGTAACTAAAAATTTTAGTCACATAACTAAAACTGATCACATTCTACAATTTTTTTACAATTCACAAATATAAATGACCAATTTGGTCATCAGGTAAAAGCACAGCTAAAATGACTAAATAAATGACCAATTTGGTCATCAGGTAAAATGACTAAATAAACGACAAATTTAGTCATCGGGTAAAATGACCAAATAAATGACTAAATAAATGACCAAATAAATGACCAAATAAATGCCTAAATAATTAGTCACCCTTGTCATGATTTTCTCTTATTATTCCAAAAGACAAACACAAATACATAAAAATCAGTTTAAAATGTTTCTTTAAAATAAAATTAATATTTGTCTTATTATTAAAATATTATAATAATTATTTTGCCTCTAACATGCATATGTAAAAATTTATAAATGATCCAAAAAGAAAAGCATCAAAACAAAACCTACAAACGAAAACCACCATGTTGGCTTAGATGGGGTCGTGCTAAGGCGTCTAGTGGAGAAGGTCACTAGCTAAATGTTTTCCAATTTAGATTTTTAGCCTCAATTGAGTATATAATCTTATTTATGGGGATACACTTATTTATCAATTTTAACATTGTGTCAATGTTCATAGATCTTTAAGGGTTTTTATGTTTGAAAATAACTTTTATTTATAGGCATCTCTAATAGTACATTTAGTATGGCAAAATATCTTTATTTATAATTTAAATGCCAAATCTATCATCAAAAGCCTTTGACTACATTATTTTCCTTATAGACGGTTTATTTGAACTTGAGTTGTGAGGAAAGCCACACACTCCTATTTAGGAGGGATTCATAGATTTTAAAGGTTCTTGAAAGTTCTGACTCTAAGCTCAACTCTTGGTCAAAGAAGGGTTCATAGAGAGTTCTAAGCCTCACATTTCCTTCTCAGTTGCTGCCAAACTTTAAAAAAAAGTTGACAATGGAAACAAGTAGATTTTGAGGAAGAAAATATATGGGGTTTTAGTAAAGAATAGTAGTTCCATAGCCCCCAAAGAAGCAAATTCTAGTTAATGAACAACACATTCGAGCATAGAGTAGAATTTATGAGTGAAGGAGTATCATTTTCGATAAAGGAGCTTATTTGAGCATAGAACAACAAGTTTTCAAAGAGGTGAACAACGAGTTCAATCAATGAACATTGAAAATGACA
The DNA here is from genome assembly GCA_018584345.1 of Thuja plicata. NCBI lineage: Eukaryota > Viridiplantae > Streptophyta > Pinopsida > Cupressales > Cupressaceae > Thuja > Thuja plicata. Next base: position 1,236,103 of record MU227769.1, read on the forward strand.
ATGAGTTTTCAAAAAGATGAGGTAGGCTTTTATGCAAAAGCCACAATCCCTAGTGCACTGATACATTTTTTGTTTACCATCCGCTGTTTTAAAGGGGTTTTAATGATTTTTCACCGTTTTCAAAGGGGTTTCATCATTTTTTAAGGGATTCCTTAATTTTTATTTTTATTTTAAATTGTCATCTTTAAAATGACATAGTGATAAATTTGCAAAAATTAAATTTGAGCCGAAATGTAATTTCATCTCACCCACAAATCTCTTACATCTAAACAAAAAATTGTCTTCGTGTAAAAATTTCACGAACCTAATTTTTAAAAAATCCTTGATAATATCTTTGCTACCTATTTTTCTAGTTGTACAAAATTTATCTTTAACATTATATACTACATCACATAAAATTGTAACTTACTATCATTTTAAGAACTTTTTGAAAAATTTAGAAAGTTTGAAAAGATGCTTAAAAAGGATGATCAATTAAAAAAAAGTTGAGGGTGTTAAGAGGGAGAAAAGTTGGGGCCTTTATCATTTTTCTAAAATATCTAAATGTCTAAGTATACTTATACCATTTGATAATGAGAATAAATAATTTAAAAAAAAAAAGATTTGGGCGGGAGTGGGTTGTATTACCATATTTTGGAAACCCCAAATGTGTGGTGTACCAGAATGATTTATTTCATTTCTAAATATTGTTGCAAGTAAATCTACCATACGATATGTATCCACATGACAACATAGTCGACGACAAAGAAATTCTCATGGTCACTAAAATGAAGGTTGTTCAATACAATGGATATGGAGGCGCCGAATCTCTCAAGGTAATTTTTATCTATTAATTTTCAATTTAGTTGGACTCTTTTAATTTTACTTACATCTTTGTTTTGCAAGGGCTTTTATTTAATTTTTCTTCTGAAATTCTAGACTATTTTGATCCATCATGGGCAAGAATAGAGCTGATATATGTTAAATATTGGCTAGTCTTTGTGCATTTTTAAAGTTTTTTATTGCTTTCTTTTTTACCCAGAGTATTTTACTATTATTATGAACTTCTTTCAATTTTATTTTGGTTAAATATACTTGAGATTGTCACTGTGCTCATACATGTTATGGAAGGAACATGCTCTGCTCTGGTAAAATTTATGTAAACCTTATATCTTTTAGTATTAATAGCGATTTTGACTAATCAAATAATTTTTACTAGTTTTCTTAGAGTTTTCAGCATTTAGTTTCTCTAATCTTTATATTTTTAATCTATCTGCAGATGGTAAATACACATCCTTTTGATAAAAAATTTGGACTCTTTAATTTCATAGTTTTGAGTATTTAGAATTTCTTTTGATAAGGGTAAGCGGGAAATAAAAAATTTTGATGGATTTTACCTCTATTATTATGAGTTTTACTCATTTTTTCTTGGATAAGGGTAGTTGGGTGCATGATTGATTTAGGGTTTTTTCCCCAAAATTTTGGAATAGTTTGCCCATGATTTAAAACTTTTAGGAGGATTTTTTTTATGGTATTGGATATCCTGGAGGATGAATTTGTCATTCTCCCACTATGAAAGTGGCTTCTATCATAAAAGATCTGATTGAAAACAACAAAGGTAAGTGATTAGCATTGAATGACGATGACATGTCCCACCTCAGAAGATACCTATCATAAAAGGAAATAAAAATAATGTAATTGGGCAGTGATTAGGATAAATAAATATAAATAGTGATCTAACAACAATCAATAATGATCAAGTAAATACAAGCAACAATCAATTTATAATCAACAGTGATCAAATAAGTAAAAAACAATTAAATTTGTTAACCCATGACAAGGTGTGATCAAAGGAAGAAGAGTCAAGATAAATTGTTAAACAAGAGACACATCTCTTCCCAAGAGACAACCATTAGCAAAAGTTGCCTATCTTCAAAGGAATGATGGATTGTAAATGAAGAAGGTTGAGAAGCAAGAGAGGATCATCAAGGAAGATGACACACACACATAAAGGAAGACAATCAAAACTCAATAAACCAAAAGATTATTAAAATCAAAAATAATAAATATAGTACATCAGTTTAAATGCTAGTCATATATTGAGGCTCTTATTCAAGATATTAAGTACAAAGATGATATAAGCACAATGTCTTACACTATAACAATAAATATTAGAATAGAGATGATAGATGGATGTTAATAAATAGAGAGAAGATAACCCCAAATGGAATCAATGTATGAGGAGCAAGATGAAAGTATTATGAAGGTTTCACATCAATTCATCCATGAAGATACAAAGTGATGTAGTCCTAGAGGAGTCTGTTACAGAGGAAAGAAATGATAAGACAACAACTTGGACAAATTCATAGTAGACCTTGTGGTAACATGTCGAACAGTTCACGTTCCTTTTATATGCTACCACATTTTGCATACATGTCTACCAGGGAAGTTGCAACCATAACATCTGACAAAAATTGCCTTCCTTTATTCTTTGTTTGATCTTCATACTCTATTCCAAAGCTCCCATTTTGGCACAGGAAGGGAGGATTCTTAAAAACTTGTGGAATTTGGGTTCATACCTATCAATTAAATTTAGTTGAAATTTTCTAGAGCCCTTTCAACAAATCCATGTTGTGCATAACCTATAATCATTACATTCCATGGGGTGACATCTCTTTTAGGCATTCTCTCAAATTGTTTAAGTGCATTGTTTATGCTTCCACATTTTTCATACATGTCTACCAGAGCATTTCCAACTAAAATATCTAGAAAAAAAACCCTTACATAATGGTTTGATGGATCTCCATACCCTATTCCAAAGCTCCCATTTTGGCATAGGTAGACAAGATAGTGGCAAAAATTATGGAATTTGTCTTTACACCTGCAAATTGCATTCACTTGTAAGTTTCTAAGGCCTTTTCAACAAATCCATTTTATGCATATCCTGTAGGCTAAAAGGACATAATGCTCATATTCTTTTGTTTTGTAGTTATGAGGCTGGGGATCATGTTGGAGTATATGTAGAGAACACCATAGAAATAAGTGAAAAAGTGACCAGGCTTCTCGGATATCCTATTGATATGATAATATCACTCCACAAAGAAATTGAAACACGTGAGCGTATCCCTAGATGTAGTTCTTTCTTTGCCCCTTTCCCAGGACCCTACAATTTGTAAACAACATTAGCTTGATACAAAGACTTTTGTGGTGCCTATTGCTTGTGGTTTTATCATATTCGACAATAACTGCATTATGGTTTGTCAAATTTTTTATGGAATTTTTGATTAAAGAGGGATATAACAGGTTTGGTAGTCCTTTAGATCTGGTGGTCTAGGAAATAACTATTTTGGGACAATGATTCTTTGTGTCCATTTCAACAATGGTGTTTCTCCATAGTACCCTATGAGAAGTCATTTTTTGCAATATACACTGTGTTCATCAATACTACATATTGTGTTTTAATATAATCTTCCTCATTGAAGCTTTAATAAGTCCATGTTTAGCATGTTTAGGAGGTTCAAGGAAATTGAAACACTAATTTTTGTAATATTTGGAGACTATAGAGCAATATTTCTTCAACATATACAATTTATGTTTATATTTAGCTATTAATTTCTATGTTGTAACTGATGATTCAAGATATTATTTATATTGGTATCTTGCATTTAAACTTTTGAAACTATGAATTTCTAGCAATAGTCTTTTAGGAATGAAGGTTGATAGCCTTTGAAATGATCCAAATCATAATATAAATTTAGTTTCATTAACAGGTATCTCTTCCAACATTAACGACATATGCAGCTGATTCCAAGGAAGCAGAACGTTTAAAATACCTACCTTTCCCAAAAGGAAAGGTATGTTTTCTTTTAAGGTCAATGTTGTTGCTTGCAAGCTTGTCATAATTCATAGGGCAATTAGGTGTTTGGAATTGCCTCAAATTAAAATAGAGTAGATTTTTCATATTGAGTGTAACTATAAATCCTTCCTCCTAAAGTATGTAATTTTCTTGTTTTAATTGTACTTTTTTTTGTTTCTCAAAATGTGGTAACAAGTTACATTATACATGATGAAATGTTCAGGAACTTGATTGTTGATCATCAAAGTTGATTTTTATGAAATTTTCATTAAGAGTGAAGGGAGATAGACAAGCCCTTTAAAATGGCAAGTGCTTCTATCTTTGATCTTAAATAATTTCTTGCATTGCTTTTTCAAAGGCCTTGGTGGCCGCAATTGATCAATAATTGCATTGAAATTACTGTTAGAACTTTGCAATTTTCTATTTATTATTTCATTGTCCATGTTTGAAATTGAAGTTTAAGTGTAATCATTGTACCAAGCCCTTTGTTCAATAATTGCATTGAAACTGTTGTTAGAACTTTGCAATTTTCTATTTATTATTTCATTGACCATGTTTGAAATTGAAGTTTAAGTGTAATAATTGTTTCTTGTAAGTTTAATTCTTATGAGTTTTGAAGAATGTTATCTTTCAGGATGTAAAGTAACCATACAGGATGAGCTTTCTCCATTGCAACACCTGGAGGCAGTGGGAAAAGAGATCCTCCCTGAATTTCCTTCCTGGCTTGCATGTCATTATGGAAGTTGGACAATTGACTGACAAAACAGGCATTGGAGCTTTCATTTCTGGGGCTTAACATTTGTGCAGGCAATAAATTATGGTACATAGGTGGCATTTGCAAAAAAAATTATGTGTCTAGTCTCTACTATCACATTTTGCATAAATGTGAGTGAGATCAAGAATTAGTATATCCATGATTTCTTTTAGGCCCTCCTGTAGTTTTCCCAGCCCATCAATGAGAAAATGGAAGTGGTCTAAATAAAAGTCCTGGAAAGCTTCATCTTGGTTTTTGACACTTCAAATATCTTGAAATATCTCCATGAAGCATAAAAGCTCTACAAAACTGAGTGCTTGTGCACTGTTGAATACTTTTTTCCTATACAGACTCTTTTGGGTCAAGGAGCAAATAACTCATGGCTTCTCTTAGACCAACACATGATATTCCATCCATATCCTTCACCAAAATTCAAAGAAACTTGATTCAAAATTCAGGATTAGAACTTTCTTTTTCCATGTATGATACTAGCATCCTTGCTTTTGCATGCATGCTTTCTAATGATATGCTTTGTTTCATTTATTATTATTTTCTTGCACTTTACAGTTTATATTCTCACTGCTCACTACCTCTTTCTCTGCCATGCTGTAGTGAAAACCTGTTGTAAGTATAATGAACTCAAGTTGAAAGGCATCACTAAGTATACTGATTAGTATTCGTATAATTTTTTGACTTTCACAAGAATTTTTATTTGGGTACGATTTGGGCGGATCCCTTGGTAGAGATGTTGCAACTGGTAGAGGTGTTATGTTTGCAAAGGAGGCTCTGTTGGCAGAGCATGGGATGAGCACATCATATCACCATTTTGTTGTCTAGGTAAGCCATTCAATTTTGTTTTTTTTCCTCCTCTTTCCAGGGACTACTTTTCAAAATGCTGTTGTATTTAATGAAACCCAATGCTGATGGGAAAAATTTATGCACTGCAGATCAAGCATTTCCATACACAAGATTACACAAACTTTTTTTTTGGCAATGGTAGGGACTCTAGCTATGTGAAACTCTTGTTTATCTATGCCCATTTGTGATTCTGCTGAAGAACAAAGAGACCACAACATTAGCAAATGATATGGTTGTTTTATATCTTCAACTTCTAAAGTGGTTAGTATAAGGCTGGTGTTTCAACACGGGTTATTCTACCTTTTTGTAAGAAGATAGTGACAGAGGTAGGAAAAATTGTACTGATAAATGTTTCAGGTAGTTTTTATTTGTTTGGTAGTATAATTTTTTTCTTAGGTTGTTAGTCAATAATAATTTATATGGAGCTGTAAGTTCTACCAAGGGTTTTCTTTTCTCTACTAGGGTTTCATGCATACGGTGTCCTGTCTATGTCTTTGCTCTAAGCTTTCCATCTGTCATACCACATTTACTGCGACATTTTTGCATTAGGGTTAGCTTTTAGTATGGCTTCGGCCAACTTTGGCCCAGCAGTTGTTGCTGGTGCGTGAATTGAAGCTTTGGAAAGCCATGGTGCCTCCTCTGAACAAACGTCCTCACAAGTTCATCCCGAAGGTCTTTCACGAGGTAACCCTGATATTGTTCTTAATCTGCAAGAATTTGATTATGCATGTGAATGGTTAGAAAAGCATACTTTGATTGGATATTTTGTGGGTCGTACTCCTCCTGAAATTATCCTCAAAGATTGGGTTAACAAGAGTTGGACCCCTCATGGGGCCCACCTTGACGGTGTGCAAAACCTTACCAAAGGTTTTTTCTTTTCCATTTTTCTAACCCTTCCCAGACGGAAGCGATTTTTAGCCGCAGGCCCTAGACTGTTAGGTCTTCCTTGCTTGTTTTTCAGAGATGGTCTCGAGACTTCAGCGTCTCGGACAACAAGAAACTTAGGGTTTCTGTTTGGGTTGAGTTTCCTAGTTTCCCTTTGCCATGCAGGTCATTCATTGAGTCCATTGCTAAAACCCTTGGTAAGGTCATTGTCATGGAACATAACAAATTTTTTAATGCCCATCCCCAGAAGCGTGTCTGTGTTGAGGTTGACCTTTCTAGGGACCTCAAAGACACTGTTGAAATCCAAATTGGTGCTCTCACCATTTCTCAAAAAGTGCTCTATTTGAACCTGCCCAACACCTGTTACCGGTGTCAATCGATAGAACACAAGATTAAGGATTTCCCGTTAGCTACCCCTCAAGTTAAGCCACCACCAAAGGAAGTACTGGTCAAAAATACGGAAGCTAGAAAAAAAGAAGAATGGACTACAGTCTCATGAAAAGGCAAGAATGCCTCAAGCTCCAAGATGACATAAGCCACTTCCACTATTGTGTCACCTCCGGAACCTTCAATTGGAAAATCTACTTCTTCCAATGAATTGCCACCACTGCTTGTTTCAAACCTTATTATTCAGGGGAAAAGCTTTATCGCGAAGCCCTCCACTCCAGAAGTGGCGCTCGCACCACTAGCAGATTCTTTAGTTTTCTCCCGGTCTTTGCGTCAGTCTTGTAGTCTTGATGGACACACGAATGACCCAGATAAAAGGTGGTTTAGCTCTTCTAGAGATTTACTCCCCATCTTTGGCTCTGTACCAGCCTTCTTGTAGAATAGCTTCTCCTCTCTTGGGGACGAGGAAACCATACAAGAGTTTTTATGAATTTTTTGTCATGGAATGTGCGAGGTATAACTGACCTCTCTAGAAAGTACTATGTGTGTGATACCCACCGTAGAATTCACAGTCTGGATGTGTTATGTTTACAGGAGGTTAAGATCTCTGGGTTTCTTCTTAACTCTTCCTGTCGTGTCATATGGCCAGACGACATTGTTTTTTCTTCTCAGCATGAAGCTAGTAAAGGTGGTGTCATTACTATTCTGACACCTCACCTTCATTCTTTTGTTATTGCTGATGGTTTTGATCCGATGCAGCATGTCACCTGGATTTTTCTTTCTTTTCATAATCATTCTTTTGGTATCATTACTCTTTACGCCTCCAATGATGCTGTTGAAAGATCTCAACTTTGGCACTGGCTGGCAGACAATCTGCCTCCTACCACTTGGGTTATGTGTGGGGATTTTAATATGGTTGAGCTGGCCTCTGAACAGGAAGGAATTACACCTTTTCAGTGGATAGCTAGAGAGAGAAAATCTTGGTACCATATGCGCAATAAATTGGGCCTTTTTGATCCCAATGATAACTGTCGCCAGCAGGGTGGGGTTTGGCATACTTGGTCCAATTTTAGAGCTGGCTCTGACCGTATATTTAAAAGGCTAGATTGTGCTATGATAATAGCTCAATCTTTTTTCTCTTTTTTTGAAGATTGAGGCCTACCTGTCATTCCTCTAACAGATGTAATATTGTCAGACCACTTCCCCATTTATTTCTCCATCACTTGGTAGTTTTCTGCTAGAAGGGCTGCCCAAACGCAGTTTTATCTCAACACGTCTGTGCTAACGCATACCTCCACTATTGCTCACATTCTTCAAGTATGGAATTTAGAGCCTCGGCCCCACACTCATCTTGGATGGATTCAATGGTGGAATGATGCCATTACCCGCACTGCTAGATTTCTTCGCATTTACGACTGACAATTAGCTTGTTACAAAAAGCGTGCTTATGAAGCTAACACTAAGGCTCTTTGCAATGCTATTGATTTTCTTGCATCAAATCCCTTTGATTCTACTCTCCAACTTGAGCTAGCCCAACTCTGTCATGAGAAATAGATTGCATATGCCTATACTTCTCATGGAGCTCAAATCAAATCTCGCCTCCAGTAGTTGGAGGTGGGAAAAAAAGCCTCTAAGGAGTTTTTTCATGCTCTCAAAGCCCATCATACCAATGTTGGTATTCAAAAGATTAAGCAAGGATCTAACACCCTTACAGAGATTCCAGCCATTCTTCAGGCTTTTGTTCAGCATTATAAACAAGTGTTTGCTTCGCAGGGTAATTCTGCTACGTAGGAAGAGGCTTTAAAGGCTTGTATTGTTGCTACTCCAAGCTGCCTAGTGGTTGAGCAGTGTGCCTTTTATGAGAAATTTCTTACAATATCTAACCTCAGAGAAGCGGGTTTTTCTATGGCCAATGATAAATCTCCAGGATGTGATGGCTTCCCCTGCGATTTCTACAAACACCTTTGGGATGTTGTTGGTCCTGACCTGCACAAAGTCTACCTCGAGGCCTTTCACAATAAAAGTTTGGGAACTTTAATTAATAAAGGAAATATCAAATTCATACCTAAGTCTAGTGATCTGGAGGATATTTGCAATTGGAGGCCCATCACCTTGTTGAACGTCTCCTACAAGATAATTGCCAAAGCATTAGCTCTTTAAATTAGACATCTCCTTCCTCTTATTGTCTGCCCTGAGAAAACTGGTTTTATTAAGTCTAGGTATATTCTTGACAACATTATTGCTATCTAGGAAGGGATGGAATGGGCTCGCCATTCTAAGTAGGCTACCCCATTTCTCAAAATTGATTTTGCTAAAGCCTATGACCGCATTGAATGGCCCTTTATTCTTGCTATGCTTCAAGCTCTTGTGTTTGGTCCTCACTTCAGGCAGTCTATGGAAATTATTTTTGGTGATGCCTCTACTTTCATTACCATCAATGGGTCCTAATCTGATACTTTTAGGCTTTTTTGATCCATCTGACAAGGTTGTCCACTAGCTCCTGTGTTATATGTGCTTGCTGCTGAAGGCTTTGGGTACTTGCTTTCCAACTCTGTTTCCTCTGGATTAGTTCATGGCATTTCCCTTCCTGATTCCTCTTCCCAGCTTGTTAATGGTCACTTTTCTAATTACTCCTTTCTCACTCTTATTGAGGATGAGGAGAACATATCCAATGCCTTGCAATGCCTGGACATCTTTTGTCAATCCTCTGGATCTGCTATTCAATGGTCTAAAACCCTTTGTTTCAGACAGTCTTTTCTTCCAGCCCCTACCTTACTTAAAAATTTTGGCTGGAAATGGATTCAACATGGGGAATTTTTTCATTTCCTAGGCATTCCCTTTGCTTTCCATGGCTCCTCTGTGGATTTATGGAATGCTGTGATTACCAAGATTGAAAAAAAGCTACAATATTGGATCTGCAAGCCTCTTTCCCTTACTAGAAATTTTTAGATTTGTTCCAAAGTTTTGGCTACTACTCATGTCTACTAATCCTCTTGTTGGACTCCCTCAAAGGCTTCTTATCTCAAGCTGGAGAGTTTGCTTTGAGATTTTATTTGGGCCTCTGGTGCTGACGGCCATGGTTTTCATAGGGTTGCCTGGGAGTTTTGTTGCCTTCCTTGTGACTCTGGAGGCCTTGGCCTTCTCTCCACTCAAAGGCAAGGGAATGCTCTCTGTGCGAAGTGGATTATCCATGCTCTTACTAGTGATGAGGCCTAGAAAACTCTTGTCAGGCACTACATCTCTTCGGGATTCCTAGTTCACAGGCTGGCTTGGAAAGGCATTGGTCTCCAGACCTTGCTCACTATGAAAGAACCTGTTCAAATCTAGGGTACCTTCATCATCAAGAGAATTTGGAAAGTTTGGGAATCTATTAAGCCTTGGCTCTAATGGGATGGTGATGCCTTTCGCAATGGTCTTTCTTTCAATCAGCAGAGCCTCTGGTGGTCTTCGTTGTTTTCTATTCAAGGCATCGCTTTGGCCAAGACTCAAGGGACTAGTGCTCTGCATGTTTTCAAATGTGGCATCTGGAATCCCAAGGACCTCTTCTCTAGATCCTCTATGGGTCTCCGATCATGGGAGGATATGCAAGTGCAGTATTGTTTGGCTCATTCTGATCACCAGACTTTTGATCTTTTGGTCTCTGCGATTCCTACCAACTTGCTTCATAAGATTGGCATTCAATCTGTCAGGCCCTAGTGGAAGGATTGGAAATGGTATCCTATCACACCTTTCAGCAATTATAAGCTAAGGCTGGGCTATAGGTGGTTATGTCCCCATCTTCCGATGGTGGATACCCTTAATTAGAGATGGCATCTTCATTCTTCCACTTCTCACTGGAGCTCTCACTTTCAAACCATCTGGGCTTCCATTATGGAGCCTAAGAGGGCTCTTTTTGTGTGGTGTCTACTTTTTTAAGGGCTCCCATTTGGCCCTAGGCTCAAGTAGCTAGGTGTTCAGGACCCTCGTTGTCCCTTCTGTGGTCACCCTTAATCTTTTTTGCACATCTTCTTGTTTTTTAGGAGAGCTCAACAGTATTGGCAATGGATTCATGATTTCTTCAAACCCTTTTAGCCTGAGCCTTTTTCTTGGCACATGATTGTCTTAGGAGATTCCCCTAGATTTCCCTCCAAGTTTACCCAAATTTGGTATACTTTCAGGATGGAGATTTTGTTCATGTTATGGAAAGATAAGAATGCTATTTTTTTCTCACGGCTTTCTTGATACGAATGTTGCTCTGTATAACAAGGCTTGCATTTGTAATAATGTTATGATACATATTCAAGTTCAGGCCAATAAAGTGGCTCTAGAAGTGTCTTGCCTGTAGGAGCTGCTCAATCATTGGGGCAAAATGCACAATGTACTGTTGCCCAGGTTCCTCCTGATGCCATTTCTGCTGAGGGTACTCCTCCTAGAGGCTATCGTTGTGAGTGTGGCTCCTTGGTGTGCCACTCACACACCCCACATTTGTAGGCACCCCACCACCACTCTCTGAGAGGTGGTGGCGATAGATGGTGGTGCCTCTCAGCTTCTCTGCCTCACCATTCTTCTAGGTGGTCTCTAGCTATGGCTCAATCTGCCCCTTCTGATGCTCCTGGTTCTCTTCATGGCTCTGATTGGCCTCCTTCCACCTCTTCAAAGTTTCCCCACCTGGCTTTGGCCATTTTTCCACCTAGGGCGGAAGAGAAAGATAAAGAAGAAGCTAAAGATGATGGGTGGTCACTTCCCGACCCTCCTGTTAACCCCAATAATGTTTGGGGTTCTGATGATAAAGATCCTCCTCCTTCTGCCACTGCTCTTGCTGTTGCCACCTAGGGCAGAAGAGAAAGATAAAGAAGAAGCTAAAGATGATGGGTGGTCACTTCCCGACCCTCCTGTTAACCCCAATAATGTTTGGGGTTTTGATGACAAAGATCCTCCTCCTTTTGCCACTGCTCTTGCTGCATAATGGCTATATGCCAATTTTTTCTTATGAATAGTTGTGCTTTGTTTCGGGCTTGGCTGTGTGAACTTTGTGGGGTGATTTTTATGTCCCCCGACCCCTTTTTTGTGGTTATGTAACTTTGATATTTTATTAATTGAAAAGGCACTATTCATCAAAACAAAAAAAATTATATTTTCACATCTTGAGTTTGTCTCAAGTTGTTCTTGTGGTTCAAGCATGGTTATGATATGTAGAAGATTAGGAATAGAAACTATCCATATAGATAAATGTATCTTCATGAAGTTCTTTGGATTTAAAGCTGAGTATTACATAATTTTTGTCTCTATTTTTTGTTGGAATGCAGTGAAAGTGAATTTTGATTTTTTAATGAAATTAAGGGTGGTCTACTGGTGCTTTCATGATCGTGCTATTGCCTCTGATGGTAAAAAAAATAATGGTAAGTGCTACATGAAGCTTTTTCTTGTCAGAGAATTTCCAAAATTTTGGTTAACCAAAATAAGATTCTTTTATTTCGCATTAAACTACTATTTGATTCAACTTTTTCATGTAAGAGGATTTTCAATGAATTGGATAGTGAACAAGAAGCTTTTAATTTGCCATTAAACTACTTCTAGATTCAATTTATAATATTTTGTCCTACTGGATGATAAGGAACCTATAAGATTTTATTTAATTAAGGAATTTCATGGCTACTATTAATTGAAATATTATAATATACACTTTTTTAGAGACTATTAATAATTTTAAGGCTAACAATGCTGAACTACTATATTTTTCCTTCACAAATTTGATCTTTTAGATTAAAATAATTATAAAGTTTCTTGAGTATCATTCATTTTTTATTTCACTATTTTATATTTACTAACATCATGGTGGTCATTTTACATTTTTTTCCTATTAACACCTATAGATATATGCACTCCTCAAAATCTTTTTCCTGTTTGTGACTGTGTTTTGTGTGTGTTTCTCTATTCTACTATTGTTGTTTGATGCAGGAGCATCAAGGGCCCTTTAAGGCCACGATGACCACTTTGGTAAAATTATTGTAATAAGGCCAAGATAAGGCCATTACATTGATTTTAAGGTTAAATAAGGATACGATGTTCATTTGAAACAAAATTATAAATTCATTGTACCATTTTGTAGCCTTTAGGTCGTCTAGGCCCTGAGTTGGTGAACCCTAGTCAACACTACCAGAGGTGGTCAAAAGTGATGAAAATGGTGTAATTAATTTTTATATGTCATATTTAGCATGTTTGTGAAGCCCTAAGTCAATAGGAGGTCATTTGGTCACAAAATGTAAAGAATGCAAAAATTGCTCAAAAGTTGCTTGACAACTTTGACAGTTTTGTGCAAAACTTTTCATTATGCTTCTCAACATCCAAATACTTTAAAAGTTGGTTAAATCAGTTTTAAAAGGTTTTAAATGATCCTAAAAGTCCCCCTTGGGTCGGGGATGGACCAGAATTAAGAGAAAATGTGATTGAAAAGGAGAAACATTAATAAAAATCTGATTTTTGCAATGTTAATTGTTGATCACAGGTTTGGAACTCTTTGTCATTGATTTTTTTTCACTCCAAACATGCATGGATCTTTAGGATGGTGAGTTCACTTCATTCTGGAAGTGTTTGGATCCTTGGCCATGACTTATGGAGGTAGATTGAATCCATTCTTTCAAAACAACCATAAAACCCTCTCCATTAAGGGTTTGAAGACAAATTGATTCATTACTCACAAGTTCACCGTTCAAAAAATATAAAATTATGGATTATAGTTGTATTTTTAATTCTCTTTCAAATAATATAGGTCTCTTGATGAATTTTTGTAGCCATTCAAATAAAATTGAGGCCCTAGCCGGACTATAACACCATTTTCCATTAACTGTGACAATAAAGTAGTTTGTTTTGTGAAATTGTGGATATACATGAAGGTTACAAATGATGTATGGAGTTGAAAAAGGTTTTAAATGATCCAAAAAATTCCTTACCAATTTAATTTTCAAAGAATGTATTGTGTTTTAATCTCTGTTCAGGGAGTTTACTGATCAGACAGTTTGGAGTTGGGACAGTCATAGTTTAGATTACTCATTCTTTGTGATTTGGTTCTCTTTATGTTTTGTAAACCTTTGAAGGAATTTGTAGTTTCTATTTTGAGTATGTTAGAATCTTTAAATGAGAATTTAAATCTTATCTTGTTAGGTGTTGAAGATGGTCAACAAAAACATGATCTTGCAAACCTTGTAAATCTGATTTTTGACAATCATGATCAAGATTGATTCATCTCCATGTTTGTGATCTTTTGTGCTGGTAACTTCTAAAGATTATTTAGCAGATTGTCTTGGATTTATTACAGAATTTTGGGTGTATGAATTTCTTTTCAAATACTTCATTGATGGTAATCCAAGAAAGTGAGTTTTCAAGAGTCTTAAGGGACTGTTTTGACAGTAAGCTTGCAAGTCTGATTTTTGATAGTGAATGGAAAAAACTGATTGGTGTTGTTACAAAACAAACTTGTCATGTATTTGGAGAAAATCCAAATGTCTGTTCTCTTTGATATGATTAGATATGGAGATGCAAGAAGTAGGTAAAATGTTGCAAAATTGACAATATTAAACCTAAACAAACATATACAAAACCAAAAAGCTAACACATTAACACAAGACCAAAAATGGGATGCAAAGAAGAATTTTTAATTGAAATTTGTATCTAAAAGAATCTGTCAAGTGTGCTAGGTGATTTAAACCTATAAGGGCTTCTTTCAACTAAAACTTCAAATTATGAAAGATGCTCTATAGATCATTCCATCCAGAATTTGGCAAAAAAATGTTTGTCAGATGTGAAAATTGGCATAGACCTAGGATTTTTTCCTATTCAAAGTCTGGAATTGTATGTTGCAATTTACTAAGTGTAATTTTGTAAATTTTGACTATCAGATCTGTAACCTGCACAAAATCAACATAGACCTAGGATTTTTGTCTATGCAAAGTCTAGAACTGTATGTCTCAATTTGCTCCGTGCAATTTTGCAACTTTTGACTATTGGATATGTAACCGGCACACATAATAGAGGGAAAACATTGTGTTGTATAAGGGCCAAGTACTCTGGCTTTATAGGTAGCCAGCCAATTTCTCCCTTCATTTGGCCATCCTCTCCACAAAAACTACTAGAAATTATATGGTTTCTATTTGTGTGGAAGATCTGATAGTGATAATGGATAATTTTGTGTTTATATGTTGGGTTAGTATTTAGTCATTTGATTAGGTAATGAGAAACATATATAATTGATTTTAATGTGAACTGGAAAGCAAGTTGGTTTTTTGGATAAAGATAATTTTAATTGATATATTTTAAAGTAAATACATTGAGTAGTAATTGGAAAACTTAATTCTAGATATTGGTTTCTATAGTGTCATAGTTGATTAATCAACTGATTTCATTTTTGGAATTTTCTTGACTCTTAGTGTAGCTCCATTTTCTTTACCATTTTCAATGCTTTTGTTTTTGTTTCGACTGTAGAGACTTGGAAATTGAGGACCATTTATCACTCTTTTCTAACTAGACAAATGATTTCTAGAATTTTAATTTGGAGGTTCACAAGTGGTTGTTTCTGATGTCAGGTTGATCTACTATTCTTGGAGGAGAATGTTTTATCTTCTTATAATATGATTGAAAGTTTTTGTGATTGCATTCTGAAGTGTCTCTCTTCCATTCAGAAGCACAAGTAAGCTTCTTCTACCATCAACTCTTACTTTCTTTATTAATCAGAATTTAATCTGATGATTAAAATTGTCCTTTTGTAGCAGAGATTTCCTCTAAGTCATTTTTATGTTTACGTTGTATTTACTTCATTTAAATATTTCATGATCATGGTAACAGAAAGAGACATATAGTTCAAAATGCCCGTTGAACACAGTTGAAGCTAAACAAATGAAAGAGAACAACTCACAAACCCTGGTTTTAAGATAACTAAAAATTTTCTGTGGGTTTATAGATTAGCCCCATAACATAGGTACACATCTTGTCTTCATAGTTAGTGTTCTAATTTTATACAGTATTTACTATTTATCAACCACTAATCTGGTAAAAAAGAAACAAGTATAGTACTGCATAGAAAATTTATTGCTGGCTTCAGAAGCACTATTTACCCATAGATTTCTTATTTTTTAGACAATGTGTTAATACCATTTTCAATGGAACTCACACTATTTCTTACAATGAAGTTCTCTATTCACAGAATCTCATATAGCTATTTACTTAAACATCATTTCATCAATTGTGAATTTTGACTCTTGTTTTTTGCCACTGAGTCCATGTTCCTATTTCTCTCTCATATAAAGATTATCTAGATCTCTACTATCTGGTGCCCAAAATTGCAGCTACTAGGCATCATGGTTTGATAAGGAGTCAATTTAAAAATAGTTTTTTAAACACTTGAATTTGGTGGGAATTCTTGACATGTCCAATACCTATTTTTATAGCCTATATAATGTGGAGATTTTCATTGCAAGTTGTGGAAATGTTGTGCCATTTTCACTCTTTTCTTTGACTATCACATTGAGGTTGCCCATTTTTTTAGAACATTTTAAACCAATTTTCAGAATTTTTATGAGGAAAAAGGATATTTATATTGAACTTGGATATAAAGCACATTAGAATGTACAATGGATAACCATGTCAACCAAATACTATAAGAAAATTACAAAATTATAGCCCAAATGTAGTTGGAAAATTAGCCATAGTCACTCTTTATGAAAGACACCATAAAAATTTAAGAAACCATAAAGGATGTATCAACACATTTTGTAGACACTATGCCAACTATTTTTTAAGTGGTCTAAAAAAAATTTATCACTCTAAAAATTATCCAAATTTGATCCATGTATGTTTCACATCCCTTGTAAAGACTATAAGAGGTTTGCACAACCCTTTGAGCACCAAAATCAAGGTAATGTAGCACTATTGATTTTGTGATGGTTGAACCTGTCCTGGAAATATAAATATACATGAATGAGTTTTTCTAGAATAAAACCCATCCCAGATGACACAGTTGATAATTATAAAACAAACTGCACAGATTGGAATTTCAATTGGCCTGGATGTTGTTAATTGGGTTGCTTGGTCAATCAGAATCTTTAGATTTAGACATTCACAAATTTAAAAGAGAGTTAGAAGAGAGCCTTCTGATCAAGATGAGCATTCAATTTAGATATTCAGAGAATTAAAATTTTATCTACATTGCAAAGATGGAGGAGAAGACATAAGAGAATAGAGTTTGGATGTGCAGAATATGAAAAACGGTTGTTGATTATATTTCATTGTCATTTTATCTTGTAAGGTTGCATTGTTTTTTATAGTGGGTTGGAGTTACAGCTCCACTTGCTAGAGATGTCTAATGCCCACCCCCTATCTATAATAATTTTGTATCTATTTGTGACCCATGTACCCTTGATTTTCTCTATAATATTTTTCATATTGGAATAGTTTCTATCCAAGGTAATAGTCTTCAATTTTGTCTCCCTTGATAGCACATATTTAGTCCCCACTCTTATAATTTTAGCCTCATACTCCTTGTGATAAGGATAGTGAACAAGATGGAATGGAATGCCATTGGACAAGAGGAATTTTCCAACAAGATCATCCACCTCATCCTTCATTTATACATTAAACATCTATATCACTGGGTTGGGAGATGAACTTGTCACTATACACTTGCCTCAAGCCTTGGTGCACTAGAATAAAAAAGAGGAACTTGTGGATGTCTAGAAGTTCCTATAAACTCAATGCAATAGTAGTTTGTGGTTTATCATGCTTATCATAGCCACTATACAATATTTTTATTATTGCCCTTTGTTTCAATGTCAAAATATCACAATTCCCAAACCACAACATCTGCGCCAGGAATGTGAAGACAATGGGCATTGACTCTCGTGAAGTTGCCAGAATTCAAGGGCACAAAAATGGCATTCCATTGTCTGATCGAATTATTAGATTTGTTTGTTTGCATCTTGGTAAAAATTTATTTAAAAGAGACCTTATTATCAAAAGCATTCTTTTCCATATTTTCCAACAACTTAGAAGGGTAATTGAAATGGGAAGCATTTCCAATCGAACTAGTTTGTTGGTGCCTTAACCCCCCTGCCCTCCTCCCCTTTTCCTTCTTGTCATAACCCCCCTACCATCTATGTTCTTAATTTTTCATTAAATAATTATATTTTTAACCTTGTCATTGTCACTTATGCCATAAGAACTCATGGCGACACTGTAAGAAATGAAATATATGGTGTAACTTTACTGCATAAACTTAAATGGTAAATGCTATAGCTCAAGACATGGGGATTCTCAAATTTTTAAAATTTATTATTTCAAGTTGCTCAAAACTTTAGAAGTAGAGAGGATATACAAAAGTAGTAATATTTTTTCTTTCAACAATGAGTTGGTCTGTCAGATAATTTTTTTGTACAATGCTCAAATTTAAACATAAATTATCTATGTTCCACAACATTACAGGGACAAAAATCCAAGGACTAATTTTTTGGGACTATGGAAAATACACCTTTAATACCATATAAATAATTATGAAGTTTAAAACTTTTTTGATCGAACAATGAAATAAAAAATCCAAATTATTGTTGGCAGTGTTAACTGTTATATTACTGATATCATCCACTATGAATTTGAATCATGATATATTTATTGTTGTTATCTTATAGTTTTTGTTGTCACTATTGTCGTGATTAATTTGATTCTTGTTTTAATGTTGTCATGATGTCTATTATTTTTTTTACATATGCTGAAATGATATTCATTGTTGTTCTAAATGTTGTCATGTTATACTACTTTTATAATGCTGTCATAACATATTTAACAATCTTTTTTTAATTGTTATGAACTATTTTTTTTAAACATTATAAAAGGTTTCTTTTTTGTAGGGGACGCCAATGCCATGCTCAGGATGATTAAGGGATGTTTGATATGTCTTTGATTACCTTAGGGATGGTTAGGTACCCCTACATGTTTACTACCATCCTGATTTTGGTGATGTGCTATGGGACATTCCTTGATTTTCTCATATTGGGGGATCTGGCTAGGGAACATCTCATAACCATCCCCCATCACCGAAACACCTCAAAGGATGGAGATGGGGGTTTGAGGGGTGGGGAAATGTCCCTGTGTAACACATAATTATATAATTAAATATTATTCAAATAGCTTCGTAAACAAGGATTTAACTTTTGTCTTTCTTACTTCTGATCACATGATGTGCAAAATCAGTATTACTCAAATAGCTTCACAAACAAGGATTTGACTTGTTTCTTTCTTACTTCTGATCACATGATGTGCAAAATTAGTGGGTACACAAACAATTCAGTCCTTATTTGACCATTTAAGTAACAAAATGTTGACCATAATTCCATGGATTCATATAAGGTGATGATAGAGGTTGCAGGGATCTTGTGTCATGATATGCAAAGATTGTATCAGTTAATAAAGCTCATATTCAAGGATAAGTAGTATTTGGGTCACAACTAAAGTTCAAATAATATAATCATCATTTTTTTCCCATTATTGCTCATAGGTTATGTAGTTGTCCTGGCATGTCTAGTGTTCCCTCTCTAGTTGAGGTGTTTAGGGAACCACAATTTGAATTCAGGTGTGATGCAGAGCATCCACACAACACCAAACACACCTATTAGGACTTAGCTTACTTGAGGCATACTAGAGGCATATAAATTCTAAGTTAAGAGAAGTGATACTAGAGGCATATTAAACTCCCAACTTGGTTAAGGCTAAAATTGGTGACAGATTTAAGATTGAAAGGTTCGGTAGGCTATTTTCCATGCATGCCATATTTTTGTGTTGATGATTTTATTCACTAAGATTATGGGATGAATTTGTGTTGATTATCTAATGTTTTTGAATGATTTTACACTTTGCACTCTAGTTAGCTTTTCCTATTGATTAATGGGCATTTAACAACTTCCTATATGCTTTAGTTGCAATTTCTTGTTTGATGAGATATTTCTTAGTTGATCAAGATTCAATTGTAGATAAGATAATTTCCAGCTAAATTGTTACTTTACGTGGTTCTTATGCTAAGGTGAGAAATGAGTAGAATCAACATAGATAAAATTTGAATCAACAAAGGCCATTTTCAGGATACATAGTGTAGAGATCATGAGTCTATGATGTCTTTTTATATAGTTTCTAATGATTGAAAACTCTACCATGAATATATGTCAAATAATTCTATGCTACCTATATTATTTTTTAGTTTTGTATAAAATATCCGACAAAATTTAAAATTGTTGCAAATTTACAAAAATGGTTAGTTTAGATATATTTAAGCAGATTGATTTTTTTAAATTTACCTTTTACAAGTAATAGATGAACATTCAAAGAATGTATAAATGTGATTATGTGTACACCAAAGTCTCATGCACAATATTTTTATGCTTTAATTCCGCTTTTCATTGAAATAATGTGCAAGCTTACAATGGGTCCTATAGTAAAGAAATCTCCTAGAAAGAGAACCATCTCTTTGTCTTCACCAAACATGTTCTTAACTAGTATCCAATCTTAAAATTCACTATAAACGAAAGGATATTTTAAAACCCTAGATTTTGAAGGGTATTAATTCTTTTTAAAGGGTGCTAGCTCAATGGAAGAGTGCCTTCTTCACAAGCAGGAGGATGGTGGTTCAATTCCACCGCACCCTCTTATAGAGACACTTTTTAAGACAATAGTTTAAGAAAAATTTTAAGACAATTTTTAAGACAATTATTTAAGATAATAATTTAAGACACTCTTTTAGAGACAATTTTTAAGACAATACACAACTTTTATTTTGTCTCAAATTAAGACAATTTATTAAAAAATTGTCTTAAATAAACTACCAAATGACCAAATAAATGACCAAATAAACTACCAAATGACCAAATAAATGACTAAATAAACTACCAAATGACCAAATAAACTACCAAATGACCAAATAAACTACCAAATGACCGAATAAGTGATCAAATAAACTACCAAATGACCAAATAAACTACCAAATGAACAAATAAATGACCAAATAAATGACTAAATATATGACCAAATAAATGAATAAAATAGTTTAGTCATAAATTTTGTCATGAGATAAAAGACCGGCAATAAACTACAATTGGTCATGTGACCAAATTTGGTCATTTATCTACAATTTTTGGTAATTTATTTGGTCACATGTTGCTGTTTTTGTACTAGTAGAATGAGAAAGAAGAAAGATAACTTGAACATCTTGAATCCTTGTTTACAAAGAGGCTACCTAAGGTTTCTAGTAAGTATGAAGGAAAGTTACATTTGAACTATTTGGCATGTAGTAATATTGGTCACATTGCTTCTAGATATGCCTAAGTACAAGCATAACAAGTGTACACATAACTTTTAGATTAAATGCTACTATGCTGATAATGAAGGAACAAATGATGATGAATATGAGAAGAGAAAAGAAGAGATTCTGTTCATTTCTATCAAAGATGAGAATTCTAATGAAGATAAATCCTTGTTTTTGTATGTGGATAAGAGAGATGACTTGGTTATTGACAGTGAATGTTCACATCACATGGCCAGAAACAAAATGAAATTTGTGAAGCTTGAGGACTATGATGGTGGTGTTGTTAGATTTGTTACCAATGGTCCCTATTTGATTAAAGGAAGAGGTTGAATTAAACTTTATGGTAAGAGTAATAGTGAGGATGTTTTGTAAGTTTAAGGTTTAAAATATAATATTTTGAGTTTTGGACAGTTATTTGACAAGGGATATCACTTAGAATTCAAGAATGGAATGTGTACAATCATTGGAAGCACTAGAATTGAGATTGCATTAGGTACAAAGACAAAAGATAATGTATTTCATTTGAAAAATTCAGAGAATAGATGTTTGATTGCAAAGGTTGATGACAGTTGGTTGTGGCATAAGAGATCTTTTCATGTAAGCTTTGATAATATTGTCAAGATTAGCACTACAAATGTTGTAAGAGATTTGCCTAGATTTTTGAACTCTACTAAAGCAATGTGTAAATAATGTCAATTAGGTAAGCTAAATAAATCTACTTACAAAAGTAAGACCTATTCTTTGAGTGGATTTTTAGACTTTGTACATACTAATCTATGTGGACCTACTAAGACAAGAAGTTATTATCGAGAAAAATATTTTATTCTATTAATCGATGATTATTCAAGGATGATGTTTGGTTATATTTTTGAAAGAAAAATGTAAGGTGTTTGACAAATTTAACATCTTTAGAGCCATGGTTTATATTGAGACAGTTATAAAGATGAAATTTTTGAGATCTAATAGAGATGGAGAGTTTACATTTAGAGAATTTGATGCATAGTGTGAAGATCATTGAATAAAGAAACATATGTCTTCTCCATGAACCCCATAGAAGAATGGAATTGCTAAGAGAATAGATAGAAAAATTATTGACACTGCAAGGACAATGATAATTGAAGGAAATGTTTCATAGATCTATTGGAGAGAAGTTGTTAGCACTATTGTTTATACACTCAACCAAGTTCAAACCAAGCACGGTACTAGTAAGATTCCTTATGAACTTTGGTATGGTCATATTCTTATTGTAAAATATTCTAGAATCTTTGGAAGAAAATGTTATATTAAGAGAGATGAAGATTTCAGAAAGTTTAATCTTAGAAGTCATGAAGGAATATTTCTAGGTTATTATACAAAGAGAAAAGCATACTGCAAAGTTGCAATCATAGAATGAGGAAGATAATTAAGGGTGTTAATGTGAAAGTGGATGAAATTTTTCATAAAATAGTTAGATCTTTCCATTATGAATCAAATGAAGAAGGAAGTCATATTGTGCAAGCACAAAATCAAAATTGGAATTAGAATTGATTAGTAGAACAGAATGGAGAAGTTTCAAATGAGGAAGAGTTGGAAACACAAGAGTCTACTACAAATGTAAATACAGTGATTCCAAGCTATATAAATCTAAACCATTCAAAGAATCAAATTATTGGTGATAGAAACAATAGTATTTAGACTAGAGGAAGAATTTCTAGAAATGAAATTTGCTTGATTTATATAAGATTGGACCTAAAGATGTTGATGAAGCATGCAAAGATGAAAGTTGGTTCAAAGCTATAGAAGAAGAATTATTGAACAAATTTGGCATGGAAGAATCAAAATTTATTTGTACTCCTATGATTACTAGTTGTAAATTGATAAAATGACTATTATACTACACACAAACTAGACTAGACATTATGAATGGTGTTTGCATTCTTACTAGATTTCAATCAGAACTAAAAGAATCACATGTTGATTTTGTTAAGAGGATATTTAGATACTTGAAGGGAAAAAATTATTATGGCTTATGGTATGGTAAAGATGATGATTTCATATTGTGTGCATGCGTTGATGCTGATTGGGAAGGTAATGTGGATGACAGAAAGAACACTAGTGGTGGAGAATTTATTTTGGGTAAGAGATTAGTTTCATGTGCAAGTAAGAAATAAAATTGTATATCATAATCTACTTCTAAAGATGAGTATGTTGTTACTGTTGTTAATTGTACACAAGTGGCATGCATGAAAAAAATGTTGAAAGATATTAGAATGATTATTCATGAGCATATTTCTCTATGCTGTGATAATGCAAGTGTTGTCAATATTTCAAAGAACCCTCTATTGCATTCAAATACAAAGCATATTTATATCAAATATCATTTATTGAGAGATATAGTTAGTGAGAAAGAAGTCAGATTGGAGTATGTATCTACTAAAGAGAAGATTGTAGATATATTCATGAAGCCCTTTCCAAAGGATACTTTTGAGTATCTCCAAGGTCAGCTTGGAGTGATTTCCCCTCCTGATCAAAGGTAGAGATTCATTGATATGCATCGGTCCAATGTTCTTACAGAGATATCATTCTTTTGGATTAATATTTTGGTGGTTGTTCCTTAGGTGGAGTAGTGTGTGTTAAGTATTTCATGAGTTATGTTGTTCATATTTTTGACTTAGTGCATTTGTCATTGATGTCAAAGGGGAAGAGATATTCATATGAAATAAGTGAGTTCTAGGGAGAGATATTTTGTATGATATTATGAGGGAGAGATTGTAAACCAGGGATACCATATTGTTGATATTGCTTATATTTTTTTTGGTATTGTTTCTTTGTGCATTGATTGAATTTTTCACATCATATGTTGCCATCAATTCCAAATGGGGAAATTGTTGGATGTTTCAGATTGTGCATATATATTTTGGCATAAATAGTTTGTCATTGATGTCAACATACTTCTACTATTGAAGACAATGTTCCTTGTATGTTCAGTGAGGTTGAATTGTTTGATATAGATACTACATAGAAGATCTATAGTTGTGATCATACAGTTATGGTTTAAGATGTCTATAGTTGATGCATGTTAGTTTTTAGAAGTTAGAGTAATAATTTGAGAGATTTATGATTGATTTATCAGATATTGGTATTTTGGTTGTTCAAGAAAAGACAAAGTTTCATTTTTTGGATTGGTACGGATCGGTGTTGAAGACTTGTTGGTTTTTAACCTAGTAGTGACTTTGGGACATGCATATGTGTCCTCAACTCAAGTGGTTCATGATTTGGATACTCAAAATCTATATTTCTTGAGTAACAAAGGTTGATAATATTATTGTTGATTACTAGTGCAGAGATGAATTTAAATCCTGAGTTTGTGGTGATGCTAAGGTTGTTGAGGTACTTCACGTTTCTTGTTGATGTTCCTTGATAATGTTCTACTTATGTTGTTGGCTTGCATTTTTTTAAGTAACTGGATCACATGATTCTCATGTAAAATGTTGGTCTTGTTCATTTGTTCTTAGTTGGCTTGATGATGTAACGTGTTGCAAAAGTTTAGAGTGTGATTGATGGATTTGAGCATGTTCAAAGTTAATTATCTAGACCATTATAATATCCTGGCCAACATTCAATGGATCACATTGAGGATTGAATTGTAATTTATTATTTGTTTGTAATTAGGTCCCTAACCAACCTAGTTGAGATGAATTATGTTTTATAGATTTAATCATTTGTAGTTACGAAGAGGTATAGAGGTACAGAAGTGTGGATAGGTGGAATAAATGATATACATGATGTTGTGTGAAGAGGTATGAGTGGAATATAAAATAAGTAAGAGATTTGTGCACTTCATTGGAATTATTTTGGCATAACAAATATTATCTCCCAGTTCACGTGTTTGGACTGTAATTCCTCTTGATCTGTAATCATATTATTTGTGTAAGGAAATCATCATTGTTGTATTATGTTTGAGAAGTGAGCTCTAGCCAATTTTCCTGAATGAATGTTCATTCTCCTTTAGTAATAATCCTAATAGGGTATAATACTTTTACTGAGTGCATTCATCTTATGCTTCCATCCCCTCTGTGGTTTTTCCCCTTATAGTATTTCCATGTCAAAAATATTGGTGTTATGTGTTTCTATTGTGTTGAGATCTTGCTTTCATGTTTATCGTTCAAATCAATGAATTAAATTTTGTAATTTGGTGAAAGTTTATTGATATTGTGACACAATTGGTTCACCCCCCTCTAGTTGTGTGTGTGCTTCTTAAGGTTTAATAAATAAAAATTACCAACAATAGACAAAATAGAAAGAAAATAGAGAATCGAAGTAAAAAAAAAATATTTTCTTAATTGAACTTTTCCTAATTCAACTCTTTAAAAGTTTCAAAAAAGAGCACTTCCATGTTTAAGAAAAGAGCACTCTTAATGACATTGTATCTTTATTTGGGCATCCAATTTTTTTTAAAAATATCAATTATTAAAAATGTTAAGATCCCATACATATTAAATCATATTCTATTTAAAAAATACATTTATAAACTAATTAAATATTTTAAAACAATATTTTAAGAAATTATACATTTCAATATCTCATCTTTCATATCATAATATTTCTAAAATTTTGATTACAATTTCTTATCCGGTGTCCCCAAATTTTAAATTCTGGAAAAAGGATAAAATAGAATCTTTCACTACAACTTCTTATTGAGAAAAATGACATATTCCCCTCTTTTTTATTTCCTTCCTAATTTTTCTTACAATTTTCTCAACAAAATTTATTATAAATTATTTTATTTAAACATACTATTTAGGATAGCTTAAAATAGGAATAGTAACTGCTACTTGCATGGGGACTCGCTCTTAGAGGTTAAATAACATCATGTTGATGAACTTCAAATAATTTTACTAGTAAAATAACATGTTATATTTAAAAAATTGAGTTGAGAAAATGCATCGAATCAGAAAACATAGAGAACTTAAGAAGACATAAAATGCAAGGCTATATTATTATAATATAAATTATACAAAAAAAGAGAAAAAGTGGAGCAAAAGTGGATATGGTGAATTTTATATTGAAGGAAAGGGAACACCATATCTTCTCTACAAGGTAATGACAATCAATATGAAAAAAAAAGTATAAAAAATAGATGACAGAGCAACTAAATGAAAAAAAATGTGGATTGAAAAATCCATCTCAATGGCCTAAGAATGAAAAAAATAGATTTTGTAAAAGAATTTGAAGACAATACTTAATGCAAGATAATCGGTAGAAGTACATGGCTACTTATTTTATTAAATAAAATGCATTGTCTAATAATTACAGAAGAAGACATGCATGTGAAATGCAAAACCTTTAGACTTTTTAACAATTAGGTGTATAATGTCATTTTTCTATCTTCGAAAAACTATCCATTCTTCATTTGCATAATGGCCTTTAAATTATCTATGTTCATTCTAAAGTGATCATGCAAATAATTATGAATTTTTTTATCAGTAAAAGGCCGAAGCCAAAATTTTTATTAATATAAATAAAATGAGATATACATAAATCTCAGTATGGGGACACAATGAGGTCCCCATCGTCATGGTGGTTTCTCATCTTGAGGCATTAAAATCTTGTACATATATGACTCATGTAGTAGTCTCATAGTTTGTTGAGATCCTTATATCTCCATGGACTTCTTATTACTACTATCTTCTTACCTCTTGAGACACACACAACTTAAACATCACACACTAAGCTTTGACCACTTAGTGTATCATGTCATTTTTTCCATTATGGAGATTTTTGTAGTTCTTATGAGGAACAGGCATAAGGTGTGCATAATTAGTTTTCATTGATGAAAACATTGTTAGTTAACATGATTTGAGTGATCAGTAAGATCTTTGTATCCTTGGTAAAGGAAGAAACAATTAAGTATGTTAATCAGTGTACATGAAGAAGAGTTTTAGTCAGAGAATTTGATAGCGGTAGAGTTGAAGTAAAAATTAGGTGTTACAATTTTAAAGAAGGTTTTTATATGGTTAGTCGAATCCATGATTTTGATCACGGTAGTTAATTCAGTGATTTGAGTGAATTGTGTTTTTGGTGAAGAAGATAGTATACCTATTGGTTCACCGATCAGAGTTTCATATTAAATTATTTAAGGTACTAGATCTCAAGTCAGCTATTGGTCTTAACCATGAATATTATGTTTGATTACAACATGTTAGGTATTGTTGACGTTGATCTCAAGGTTTTTGGTCGATTATTTGTGTCGACTAGGATAGAAAGTTTCTAGGTTTTATGTGACCTAAAGATAACACTATTTAAGATTATCTAAATGATGTGATCTAGGGTTGCAATCATGTTTTTAAGTGAAAAGATTACAAATTAAAGGAGCAGAGATTGGTGCAGTGTCATAAATGAGAGAATAGATTTGATCTAACATGCAAGTAGTGTTACATATAGATCATTCATCTTGTTGTACACTAGCAATTGTAGCAAGACAAATCCCTTAACCAGGTGAACTCTAACAGGTTCTTATTGTAAATACCCTAACAAGGTAACTTATTAATTAGAGTTTTGAAATTCTCTATCGAGGTAGATCATAACTGATCTGATTGTACTCCTAACAATGTACTAGTCACTCCTAACATGGTGAACCCTTAGAAAGGGTATTTTTAGCTCCTAACAGGGAAAAATCTTTTACTGTAGTAGTGTCCTTGTGGTTGTTAGGCCCACCATGGTTTTATCCCTCTTACAAGGTTTTCCACATGAACAATTTGTGTGTCATGTGTGACGCTTGTGTGGATGCTTGATGTTATTTACTTATATTTGATATTATCAGTTGTATTTTTCATTGTTTGGAAGTTGCTAATTAACTTTGTTGGATCAATGGAAAAAATTATTAAGTAATTGCCTATATTGATTCACCCCCCCCCCCTCTCAATGCTTTTTGAATACTAACAATTGGTATCAGAGCTTTAGTTCTTCTGATATTAAGCTTAACCACTTGAAGAAAAGATCCCAAGAAACCAACATGGAGAGATACATGTATGAGAAGCAGCTTGATGATGTAAATAGACTAATCAATGAACTGAAGGTAAAAATGAGGAACTCCCTTGAGAAAAGAAAATAACTTACTGAGAAATTGATTGAAATCAAAGATTACACCGATCACCTATCTGAAGGTAGTATATCTTAAGAATCTGAGGAAGCACTTGCATATCTGATATTGGATAAAAACATTTGACTTAAAGAAGAAGTGACAAATCTTAAGAGAGATTTTGAAAGTCAGTCTGTCATGTTGTGTGAAGAGCTTGAAGGAAGAAGAGGTGTTGAGCATGCTAAGAAAATTGCTAAAGATGCCCTAAAGGTTCAAGATGAAACCCTAAAAGAAAAGTTAATCAGATATTCAGATCAGATAAAGAGGTTGTTGTATTGCATGAACACTTACATGGCAAAAATGAAGAAAATTTTGATATTGTAAGAGAGAATGGGGGAATGTGGGAAGAGAATGAGAAGCTAAGAGAAGAGATTAAAGATGAAAATGATCTTTTAGATAAATTCAATAAGAGTTTTGCTAAACTTGATGAAAAAATCACAAGGCAGAGGAAGAATGGAGAGAAAAAAAGGTCTAGGTTTTTCAAACTTTAAAGCTGGTGAATCATCTAGCACTAAGAACATCAATGGAGGAGACAAATAAATGCTTGAGGTGAAAAATAACACTGTTAAGAGAAGGTATTGACTGGTATGTTTTAATTTTCATAAGGAAGGTCATACTACTAATTTATGTTGGTTTAAACCTATTGGTCATAATGTTTAATCTAGAGGTCTTATTGCTAGACCAATAAATTTCAATGGTATAACTGATAACTACAATGCTAGATCTAATGCATTCCATGGATTTTTTTATTATTACAAAAAGATTGGACATAGGGCTGATGAGTGTATGGCCAGAATCAAAAACTAGTGGTCATATGAATATAATAGTCAGAGACCTAACAAACAAGGTAACTAATCATATGTCACGTGTTCTATTTTTCAAAACTATGGACATGTGCCTATGAATTGCAGATTAAGGTTAGTTAGAGGCAATGCTAGTCTTTGGAGACAAATAGGTATGACTTGTTACATTTGTAACAAAGTTGACCATCTTGCTAGAACATGTAGAGAAAAGAAAAATACCAGAAGTTAACTAGTGAGCATGGTTAAAAATGATAAAGGAAAACAAATTGCAGATGTTGAAGCAACAATGAAGCAGGTGAAAGTGAAATGGGTGAAGAAAGGTGAATTAAAATCTTTTGAGTTGGCTGAGAACTCTAGAACTTCATAAAATGTGGAGACTCAATCGTTGAACTAAGTCTAGTATTGGCTTAGGGGGGGCACTAAAAGGAAAATTCATAAACAACCCCTATAAGTGAATGAGCGGTAAGATTATTATGCATAATAAGATGCCTACCTGTGATTAGAATGATGGTTAGTAAAGATAAAGTGCTACATTTCTTTTGTACATCCATTTAACAGATATTATGTTGTAATTGTTGTGACCAATGTAAAGCACTATTTGACTATTGTGTGTAATGTTTACATTCTCAATTTTATAAAGGTGGAACAGTAATATCATTTGTTACTTTTTATTCTAACGAGTTTTACTAGAGCACTTGTTCATATTCAAAAGTGATTAAAAGTGTTGTGTGTCTCAGTATTGTGAATTCGTGTAGTGAATCATATCAATTATCTAAGAACACTAATCAGTGAAGTTGAAGGTCGATTTCATAAGTTGTGAAGATTGTGCAAAAGTTTTATTGCAAAGAGTTAATTTTTGACATCATAGATACCCCTATG
Organism: Thuja plicata; assembly: GCA_018584345.1. Lineage (NCBI taxonomy): Eukaryota > Viridiplantae > Streptophyta > Pinopsida > Cupressales > Cupressaceae > Thuja > Thuja plicata. Next base: position 1,265,938 of record MU227769.1, read on the forward strand.
TTGGTCGACATTATTGATAAGCCAAGATCCACTTTGGTGTAGGAGCGGTAGTGGTGGCTAGTGGGACTCAATTTAGAGGGTCAGTCATTTAGGGTATATAGTTAGACACAAGACCCCATGGGTCTTGGATTAATAAGTTGTAATAATTGATGTTTGTAATAAGCCCAGGTTTGGGCCAAATTTTCATTTAGGGACATTTGGGGCCAATATGCCAAAATTATGTAAATCAATCCAAAGAGAGTCTCAAGGTTTTTAATACCCTAGGTTCATTTTGGAATTAAAGGACCTAATTTAATACCATTTAAATCCTATATAGGTTGGTTGGTCAAGTTGTGTGAAAATACAAAAAGTTGCTAATGTTGTCAAAAAGTTGTCATGGCAACTTTTGCATTTATGTAAATTTTGGTTCCCAATGGTCAACCTATTCAAAATTTTATTGAAATTGGTTGAATAGGTTGGGAAATATATTTTTAATACCTTTTGATCATAGATGTAAAGGTTGTTGAAGTTTTTCCAGACTGAAATTAATACATTATGAGTTTTTCCTTCTTTATTCATACCTATACGATAGCCCGACTTGTGGGACTAAATTGATATTGAATTACTTTGTTCATGTAAATGTGGAGAAATGAATAAACTCTTTATTACAACTGGTTTGATCTATTTTGGTGCACATTAGAGTAATTTACCTCTAAGTGACTGATTTGTGACAGAGGGGTTGCCTAGGGTTTCCCAAACAAATACCTCTAACTTGAGATTTCACCATGGAAAATATATGGCCTTTGGTGAAATCCAATTTTAGAGGATGTATTGTAATATTATGTTGGTTTTAGGTAGGAACAATAATGGAGCAAAGAGAAAAAAAATTTCCCTAGATGACCCTCTCTATATGCTCGACCTAAAATAGTTTGCAAATTTAGTTGTATAAGGAACGGTGGAATGGTTGAATGAAAAATAATTGTGGATTTTATGGTGTGTAGAGTCTCTTGAGGTGTATGAAGTGTATAAGGTGTTGGGGGTAAGTGCACCAAGATGGGGGACCAAAAAGGTGCCAAATACCTTTTTGGCCCCCATCCGCGCATAGGGCGCACGCCTTATGGCTTGGAGTACCCAAGCCATGGGGCGCACGCCCTATATCCTGCGCCATCCTATGGTTTAGGAAATTTAAACCATATGACATGTGCCCTAATTTGTTGCATAATGTGTTTGGGCTGCCACTTTTGTGGCTTATTTTCCTTCTCCAAAGTCACGACTTGTTGTTTTTCTCTTCATAACAACATGTATGTGATTCATTGTCAGGTATGCTCCATCAAACTGAAGTAAAAAATGGCTCCACAATGTCAAAAAGGTTGAACCGAAAGAAAAGGTAAGTTATTATACAACCATGAATGCTATTTGTTTTGAAATTTAGGTTTAATTTTTAGTTTTTCTTCAAATTTGATTGTCAAAGTCTCTTGTCTTAAATTTTATGTTTAATTAGATTTTTAAAATAGATTTTCTTTTCATTTTCAGGAAGGAATGATATCCCCACAAATAATCCTCAACCAAACCCTCCAGCTTCTCCTCATGAACAAATGGATGCTGAAAATAACCAAGAAAATGAACCCCTACCGCCCTCACTAATTGAGAAACCTCCTCTTGGAACACATGAAAACTTGATAAACCAAATAGAAAAGGGGAAAATAGAAATAGAATCTTTAATTAGGAGGTTAAAATATTCTATTGGTACAAATCCTAGATGGGCAACACTTTCAAAATCATTAGAATTGATATTGACCCATGTAGATTCAGTTAGTGGGCAACTAAATTTATGGCATGACAAAAGAGAAGAACAAAAACAATATTATGCAAATAAATTATCATATGAGGACATAAAAAAATAAAAAAAATTACAAAAGCCGACATTTGCAAACTCTTTAAAAAGCCAAGGGAAATTAAAACTCTTAAACCCACAACAATGAGGATCCCAATTCATTGGTGCTTGAATGAAGATATAAAAACAAATTTTTGGGACAGATGGTGGATGGTCTTTTATTTCCCTCCCTGTAACAATCATGAGGTTCCTATCTATTTTCTGAGGAAACTCTATTGTGAGTTTGTCCTAAAGTAAGTGCCAAATTATTTTGACTTTCTAGAGTCTCAGGGTAGATGTGGGGGGTCATCATTTGATAGACCTATGGCATGTCATGACCCTAATGCACCTAGGTTTCCCAGTGGCAAGCCACAGGTGGATCATGTTAGTATTCCTTCCAATGTGAAAGAACATGTGGAGGTGGACACACTCAACACGACTAGTGCTCTCACACAGACTCTCATTCACTGCACCACTCCTCTAGTCGAGGGTGACCATGGTTAGTCTGTGAGAGGTCATTTTTTTTGTTCTAGTGGATCCCTGTGCACATTTGGTACTTTCGAGAGAGAGGAAGAGGATGATGGACTGATGACTGATTTTTTTCTCAATACAACATTTGGCATTGATACACAGGTAAATATTTTCAAGTTATTAAATTTATTTGATCATATTTCATTTTTAAATGAATGAATTTAATTAAATTAGTATCTATTGTTTATGATGAAAATTCAAGGAAAGAGTGTTGGTGGCAGTGGGAATGATCAACCAGACCCTTTATACACTACCATGTCAACTCCACAAGTATGTATCAAATAAAATATTTTTTAAAGTATACATCTGATTATTCTATAATTATATGAATGTTTGTCTCATAACTTATTGTCCATGTACATTAGTTCACTACTGGACCAATGACATTGACTATAGACAGTGAAGGGCCTCGTTCACATTTTGTTCAGGTGTGTTTATTTTCATGTTAATTTGATTTACTTGATTATATTTAATTAATAAATGAATGAATAATTAAATTAGTAGACAAATTATGATCAAAATCCAGAGTCAAAGTTGTCATGACAATGATCACATTCCTTCACCTATCTTTGTGATGACATTATTTACTCCATAGGTATATATGTAATAATGTATTATAATTAACAAGTTAGTGGTTTGTTCTTATATTAATGGTCGTCTTATAAATTACCATACATGAACACTAGTTTGATGTTGGAGCTACAACATCAACACCACACACTGAAGGATGTGGTGGCACCTTCACAGAGGTATCATTTATTAATTAGTGGGGTTGTAAAATATTATAGGTATTCTTGATAACTACATAATACTCTTGTTGTTTCATTTTCATTTAATGAAAGCAAAGACTCCTCCTTTTGTTCATGATAGTTTGAATCGTGGCATAGCTGCAGCTATAGCTAGTTCTAATGCATTGACCGAGGTATGAAAGAGATAACTTAATTATAATTTTTATTTTTATAGTTTGTATTGAATTTTTAATGATATTAATATATGTATTTTAAATATTATTTTGATCACTGTTGTAGGGACTCATTACTCCAGATCGTCAGTGTGCCCCTTCGGTAGATGTACATAGCGACTATTTGTTAGCAGTAAGAAAATACTCTATTTTATGTCATCCTATAATTAAATTTCTATGTATATTAGCTATGGATGTTTATACTTGTTATTTTATCAGCTCGAGTTGCAAAAGAGTCTAGACAGGAGGACTAGTGAGAAAACTCACAAGAGTACTACATCTCCATTGACACGACGATTGAAGACAGCCCAGGATTTGTTTTCTTCCCCTTCCAAGAAATGACTAGATTAGGGATAATCATTGTACGCCAATATGGCATTACTAGACATATTTTTGTATATTGTATAAGTGACACGTTCTATATCCATTTGGCTTTCACAATGCCAATATAACTTTATTGGACATATATATTTTTATGCATGCTCTACGAATATATCATGTGTATTGATGTAACTACTTTATGTTTATATGGATGTCTTATGCTTTGTAAATTGCTTGTCTTATATTTATGTTTGCACTTGTATCTATGTATATTGTTACTGAATAATTCATACTTAATGAGAATATACATGTTTCATTTCATTAACCTAGACTTGTAATTTTCATTCCAACACCTTAATGAAATGATAATAGTTCATATAAGATAAAAAAATATCAATCCTACCCAATTTTAGTCCTATTGGAGCATTTTGACCACCTGGACCTATTTAGGGCACTACAATAATTTTAAGAGATGCACCAGTACATTGTGGTCCCGAATGTTCAAATGAGTTGTGAAGCATAAAAGGGTTATTCCTCGCATTTACACATCAAATTGAAGGTGTTAGCAGAGACGGTTTGATATTAGGATGAGCGGTTTTCAAAATATGTAATGTTTCAGCATTCAACTGCACAACATTACATGTTTTTGCATCAACCAAGATTAGGTAGGTAAATTAAAATGGAAGCAAATATCCAAAATCTGAGATAGGTTATTGTAGGCCTCTATGACACGGTCTTGTAGTACTTGATGGCTTGTCGATACCCTTTGGGAGATTTGAGAAATGGACTACTGAATATCAGCAATTTTGTTGCCCGGTGCACCTTGAGGGACACTTGGCTCCATAGCAGTCGGCAATGTTTGAGCCTCTTCTACTCTATGGCAGGGTAATTCTAAGCATTCACCTAGCATTCTAGAGCTATTGGCAGAGATGGTTCAAAGCCATGACAAGAGGTTTTCAAGATATGCAATGTGTCAGCATTCAATTGTGCAACATTGCAAGTTTTGGCATCAACGGAGATTGGGTGAGAAAATGAAAATAGAAGTGAATCTCCAAAAACCAAGATAGGTTATTGTAGGCCTCCATGACACAGTCTTGTAGCACTTGACGTCTTGTCAATACTCCTCGGGATCTCCAAGAAATTGACTACTAAATATCAGCAATTTTGTTGCCTGGTGCACCTTGAGGGACACTTGGCACCATAGTGGTTGGAAAGGTTCAAGACTCTTCACCTCTATGGAAGGGTTGTTCCTAGCATTCAACCAACATTACAGAGGTTTTGGTGGAGATGTTTCAAAGCCACAATGAGCGGTTTTCAAGATATGCAATGTGTCAGCATTCAACTATGCAACATTGCAAGTTTTGGCATCAACTGAGATTGAGTGGGAAAATGAAAATGGAAATGAATCTCCAAAATATGAGATAGGTAATTATAGGACTCTATGACATGGTCCTATAGAACTTGATAGCTCATCCATACCCCATCAAGAGCTCTAAGAAATGGACTACTAAATATCAGCAACTTTGTTGCCTGGTGCACCTTGAGGGACACTTGGCTCCATAGCAGTCGGCAATGTTCAAGCCTCTTCGCCTCCATGGAAGGGTCATTCCTAGAATTCACCTAGAATTATAGAGATATTTGTGGAGACCGTTCAAAGCCATGATAAGCAGTTTTCAAGATATGCAATGTGTTAGCATTAAACTGCGCAACATTGCAAGTTTTTGCATCAATCGAGATTGGGTAGGAAAATGAAAATGGAAGAGAATCTCCAAAAACTGAGATAGTTTATTATATCACTCTATGACACAGTCTTTTAGCACTTGATATCTTGTCGATACCCTTTGGGAGCTCTGAGAAATGGACTACTGAATATTGGCAATTTTGTTCTCTGGTGCACCTTGAGGGACACTTGGCTCCATAGTGGTCGAAAATGTTTGAGCCTCTTTGCCTCCATGGTAGGGTCATTCCTAGAATTCAACAATCATTTGGAAGCTATTGGCAAAGACATTTATAAGCCACAACAAGCGGTTTTCAAGATATGCAATGTGTCAACATTCAACTATGCAATATTGCAAGTTTTGGCATCAACTGAGATTGGGTGGGAAAATGAAAATGGAAGTGAATCTCAAAAAACTAAGATAGGTTATTTTAAACCTCCATGACATAGTCTTGTAGCACTTGATGGCTCATTGATACCCCTCAGGAGCTCTAAGAAATGGACTATTGAATATCAACAATTTTGTTGCCTAGTGCACCTTGAGGGACACTTGGTTCCAAAGCGGTCGGCAACATTTGACCCTCTTCACCTCCATGATAGATTCATTCCTAGCATTCACCTGGCATTCCACAGGTGTTGGTGGAGAAAGTTTGAAGCCACAACAAGCAGTTTTCAAGATATGCAATGTGTCAGCATTCAAGTGTGCAACATTGCAAGGTTTTGCATCAACCGAGATTGGGTGGAAAAATGAAAATAGAAGCAAATCTCAAAAACCAAGATGGGTTATTGTAGACCTCCATGACATAGTCTTATAGCACTTGATAGCTCATTGATATCCCTCAAGAGACCCAAGAAATGGACTATTGAATATCAGCAATTTTGTTGCCTAGTGCACCTCAAGGAACACTTGGCTCCATAGCAGTCGACAATGTTTGTGCCTCTTCACCTTCATGGAAGGGTCATTCCTAGCATTCACCTGAAATTTTGGAGCTATTGGTAGAGATGGTTTGAAGCCACAAATAGCGGTTTTCAAGATATACAATGTGTCAGCATTCAACTGCGCAACATTACAAGTTTTGGCATCAACCGAGATTGGGTCGGCAAATGAAAATGGAAGCGAATACCAAAAAATGGAGATAGGTTATTATAGGCCCCCATGACACAGTCTTGTAGAACTTGACAACTCATCGGTACCCCTTGGGAGATCTGAGAAAGAGACTATAAATATCAAAAATTTTGTTGCTCGGTGCACCTTGAGGGACACTTCGCTCCATAGCGGTTAGCAATGTTAGACCCTCTTTACCTCGATGCAGATAGGATCATTCCTAGCATTCACCTAACATTTCAGAGCTATTGGTAGAGATAGTTTGAAGCCACAATGAGTGGTTATCAATATATGCAATGTGCATTCTACTACGCAACATTGCAAGTTTTGGCATCAACCGAGATTGGGTGGGAAAATAAAAATGAAAGCAAATCTCCAAAAACTAAGATATTTTATTGTATACCTCCATGACATGGTCTTGTATAACTTGACGGCTCATCGATAGTGGTGCAGAGCACCTAAATCCAACATTACACCAGCATTTCCATTCCATCAGACTTCAATAGACTGATCAGGTGCTTGGCACTTTTGTTTGACAATTACACACATCTGATGGCAGGCTGGGAATATCAGAATATTGAAATAGTTTTAGTGCATTAGATTAGGATTTGTTTTTGTAATAACTGGTTAAGGGATTGATTTGTAAATCTCCCTAACCATCCATTGTATGGACACAAGACCCCTTGGTGTTATTATAAACCTTGGGCATCAATTGGTCCATTGGGTGCATATTAAGGTCTAGGTGTCTTTACGTGTTTTAAGAGTGTTTGCAAGTCTAAAACAGAAAATAAGGTCTTTTTAGGTTTCCAAAACAAACTTTTTGTCTTACCCGGCAAAAGTTGTTTTACATTTGTAATGCAACTGTTAAAAGTTGGTAAGCAATGTTGTGTTTGAATTAGTTAAACGGCTACAACCGTAGAAATGGTTATGCCAACCACCTGCAGAGCCTTTTAGGCCTACATATGCTTGAGGGTAACCGAGAGTCCCTCAATGTAACAATTTTGGTTTTCAATCAATAAAAAAATAAACCTGTTTCAGTGCAAATGCTGTGTGTTTCTCAGTGGCAGCCAGGTATACAGACGTGTGGAGAATGAGCAAAGAGTTCTGAAAACTATAACGTCTCCTTCTAATGCTTTTGGAGTTAATTTGAAGGTTTTAGAACATTACACATTAAGGTGTTTGGTCTTCTCGTACACTGGTCTGCAGATCTTTCAGTTTTAGAGTTTCAAAACAAAAATGGCCCTAACTATGCATTGAAACGGAGGAATTCTTTGTTCCTTTGGAAAATGCTAGTTAGGGTTATGTTCTTTCATATTCCACAAGCCCTGGATCGGGAAGTTGCAGATATACTGATTGAAAGCACAGCCTAGGTCAAGAATGTCAAGGTTTTTGACCAGGTTTTTGATGAACGATAAGACACCAGCAGATAGAGATGGCGGAATGAATTAAAACTCTGTTGTTTCCAGACCCCTGGCGTTTGGTGAACATTCCAAATTGTAAGTTTGGTTTCAGGAACCCATTCATTGCATTTGTTATGGAAATCCAATCCTAATAGCTAGCAATTAGGCCTGTGATCCTAACAAAGCAACTGATATGCAGGAGTGGAATAAAAACTTGAAATTTTGAGGTCTGTAAGAACTTTAAAGCAAAGTGTCTTGAAATCCCATCATACCC